>VXAB01001707.1:59719-154810 GCA_013399175.1 Odontophorus gujanensis
GTTATCTAGTTAATTGTTAAAAATTTCAGATTAATATAGCGATCTACTATAGTCTGAAGTTCAGACCATGTGATCTGTTGATCTGAATAGCTTTAATTCCTTAAGAATATTATAAATTGATGTATTTATTTATTTCTAACATTTAATATTTTCTTAACAGGAGGTGGAAACAAAAACACATTGCAGTGAATTGAACTGATTTCCTCCTCTGTATTTTAATTGATCAGAGTTAGAGAAATATTATTTTTCTTAGTGAATACATGTTTTTTCATATCATGAAGTACAGCACTTCTAGAACAGTTTAGGTTAAAAAAATAAAACTCCACACCAGCATTCCTGGATTCTAATTGAAGTTGCTGTTTACACAATTAAAATGTTCAAATACAAGGTGCTTTATATCTACAGTTACTATTCCCATTAAGAGCTAGATACCAAGAAACATCTACTAACTACTCAAAATTTTACAGAACCATGGTTGGATTTATAGTCAGGAAAAGTAGTAGGACCCTAGAGTAATATCTTCTAAATTTGAGATTATTTTTCCTTGTACAAGCCAACAAATTGACTAAGAAATCTCCAAAGAGAATTAAAGGGAACAAAATGGGAACATTAGTGATTCAGTAGGTGATTCGTTTAGTTATGAGCCAGTGATCTGAACCAGTATTTCAGAGTGGTATTAGATGAATTGTATTGCTCTTTCTGATGGAATAGAAATCAAGGTTAAGCTCTTTCCTGTAATCACTAAGTATCCACAACTATGTCGTGCTAAATTTCACATTTTGCATAGTATGTGTATAACTTTAGAGTGGGCATATGTTTGTCAGTTCAGAATTACCAGTGTTTCAGGTCTGTAAGAAAAGTTTACTTAATCACCTGTATATTCCAGCATTGTCGTAGTACTTTCTTGTGACAGAAAACTTGTTGGGTGGCAAATTTGTTCTTTGTTCAGATTTTTTTTTTTTTTTCATTTTTTTACTCTTTGTTTTGGAACATTCAGTGTGGAAGATGGTAATTGCCAGTTGCTGTTTCCAAGGCCAAGCAAAATGAATGTACAAATAAATTATTTAAATATATTAATATATAACTGGGAAAATGAACACCTTTTTTTTATGGAGATACTAGAGAATTGTAACAAAAATGTCAACATGAGATACATATTTATAAAACCCTTATTCAATTATTTTTTATCAACATATAAGAGCAATACTAATAAATATCTATGTTCTCTTATCTTTGCAGTAGTTGTGTAGTGATAGGTGTAACCAGTTGTATTCCATAATCAGTATTTTTGAGTTAACAAATAAAAAATCTCTGAAAATATAACGAAGTTAATTTAAACCATTCCTACATTCAATTACAGGAAAAATAAGTAAGGGGAAGACTTGTCATTTTCTTCAAAATGACCTGATGTTAGAAGGCTGTTACACTTCTCCAATAGAGGTGATAATATCCTGATACTGAATCTCACTCCATGTCCCAAGGGACTTCACTAAGTGGCATATACAGGTAGCATGGAGAACTCTCCTATCAGAGAACATGCATTGTTGTAAGTTATAGCCTTGATTGTTCTTGGCTGTTGATGATAGCAGGTAATCTTATTTTATTTCATTCTTTCAGCATACCATCATGAAACTATATTATTATATAGATTAAATTAAGGGAGTTTTGGCTCAGAATTTTTTCATTACCCTTTTGTAAACCATGTTACCTCTACAAAAGACACAAATATTTTATTGCAATATGAGTCTATTAAATGAATTATGTTGGAAAAAAATACGAGTAGTGAAATGAAAATGAAGCCATGGTACAATGCAGATTTCAGAGCTGTCACCAAAGTAAGGGATTTGTTTGCTTGTTTATTGCATTTTTTTTTAAATTAGGTAGTGAATTTCATAACAAGTGGTCTCTTGGTTGTCTTCCTTTGTGCATGTATACATAACACAAATTATAGTACTTAACAGTAAGTAGCAAAGTATTTCTTAAAAAGCAGGTAATGATAATACAGTAATAATAATAATACCATAATAATAATAACAGATGGTGCCTAATTTTAGTGGCTATTTAAATTCTTCCCATTAATTCATGCGCTTTTACAAATTGGAATGTCTCCACCTGGAAGGTGAAGTATAAGAATTCGAGGCTAAAATTAAGGTAAAATAATCACCCTGTAAAAAGAAGGGTTATAGATTCATAGATTCATAGATTCATAGATGCATTAGGTTGGAAAGGACCTACAAGATCATCTAGTCCAACCATCCTCCTATCACCATCCCTACCCACTAAACTACTAAATCAAATCCCTTAGCACCTCATCTAAATGCTTCTTGAACAGCGCTAGGGATGGTGCCTCAACCACCTCCCTAGGCAGGCCATTCCAGTGCCTGACCACTCTTTCAGAGAAAAAGTTTCTCCTCAAATCTAATCTAAATCTTCCTTGGCGCAACTTGTGGCCATTCCCTCTCGTCCTGTCACTAGTAATCTGGGAGAAGAGGCTGACCCCCTCCGCACCACAATCCCCCTTCAGGAAGTGGTAGAGTGCAATAAGGTCCCCTCTGAGCCTCCTTTTCTCCAGACTAAACAATCCCAGCTCCCTCAGCCGCTCCTCATAAGACTTGTGCTCCAGACCCCTCACCAGTTTTGTTGCCCTTCTCTGAACACGCTCCAGGGCCTCAATGTCTTTCTTGTAGTGAGGGGCCCAAAACTGAACACAGTACTCGAGGTGCGGCCGCACCAGAGCTGAGTACAGGGGGATGATCACCTCCCTGCTCCTGCTGGCTACACTATTTCTAATACAGGCCAGGATGCCGTTGGCCTTCTTGGCCACCTGGGCACACTGCCGGCTCATGTTAAGCCGAGCATCAACCAACACCCCCAGGTCCTTTTCCTCTATGCAGTCTTCAAGCCACTCTGCCCCAAGCCTATAGCATTGCATGGGGTTATTGTGGCCAAAGTGCAGGACCCGGCACTTGGCCTTATTGAACCTCATCCCATTGATCTCAGCCCAGCTATTCAGCCTATCCAAATCCCTCTGAAGGGCCTCCCTACCCTCAGGCAGATCAACACATCCTCCCAGCTTGGTGTCATCTGCAAACTTACTGAGGGTACACTCAATCCCCTCATCTAGGTCATCAATAAAGATATTAAACAAGATGGGCCCCAATACCGACCCCTGGGGGACACCACTCGTAACGGGACGCCAGCTGGACTTAACTCCATTAACCACTACCCGCTGGGCACGGCCCTCTAGCCAGTTCCCCACCCAGAGGAGAGTGAACCTGTCCACACCATGGGCTGCCAGTTTCCCCAGGAGAATACTGTGGGAGACCGTGTCAAAGGCCTTGCTGAAGTCCAGGTAGACTACATCAACAGCCTTTCCCTCATCTACCAGTCTGGTCACCCAGTCATAGAAGGAGATGAGGTTGGACAAGCACGACCTGCCCTTTGTGAACCTGTGCTGACTGGGTCTGATCCCCTGGTTGCCGTGCACGTGCCGTGTGATCTCCCTCAAGATCATCTGCTCCATAACTTTCCCTGTTAGAAGAGCAATTGTTAGAAGAGCAATTCTGTAGTACATGTAATACCTCTTTAAAAACCAACACGTATATTCTTTGTATAGTAAATCTACACTTCATTTTCAATTTTATACATAAAATAAACTATCAAATGCAGATTAAGGAATCCTCTTTACCACATTACAAGATTGATATAGCAGATTCAGCTTCTGTTTGTCATAGTGAGGTATTTGTATCACTATGTACATTATTTTAGCTGCTCATTCAATTACCTGAATTTTCATCTTCCAATAAGAATTATTTTCTCTGTAGTCTCTAATTTTCATTAGATCTGGATATATTGCTGTGGAAAGGAGAAAGCTGTCATAATCCAGAATGGTATGCATTACCTCAGTGTATTTTAGCGGTATTCATAAGTATGGCTAGATCTGACCATATTCCAGGTCAAAGTCATAAATTATAGAGAGATGATCAGAGAAAGTGATTATATAGGCTACATTAAGGCTACATTATGGCCACTTTCAAATTTCACTAAGTTTGCAATCACTGTTTATGGAATGTATGAACATCTGATAAGATGTGGTATATTATTTTGTGTCTGTAATCTAATGTTATGTATTTATGTGAAAATAGTTTATGACCTCTTTGAGCTGTCGATTAAAAATAACCTCACAAGTCTACCTTAGAAGTAAACATATGCTATTGCACAGAAGATATTTTGTTGCTGGACTTCTTCATTTATTGCATTAAAATAAATACAGTATTGAATTCACTTCAGCATGATTATACCTTGGGTGCTGAAAGTAGTGAATAAAAGCAGGCATCCATGATAGTAACAATGTGACTCAGTTTTTGCGAGTGGTGTATGTTTTTTTCAGTTCTTTTTTCCCTAACTCTAGCCCAGATACAGTGCTGCTGATCACAGCTGGCCAAGTGCAGTTGTTAGTTATTCATGCACCACATTTATAAGATATGCGCTTCTGCTCAAATCACGTCACAGCCCAGCTGTACTAATTGCATGCTGCACTGGAGGCTCACAATGATTCCAGTTCACTGGGTTGCATATAGCATATGAAGATACAGTTGACTTCTTTATTATCACTGTCAGGACCTTAATGAGGTATCTCTTGAAGAAGCTCCTTTATATTTCATTATACTGCATAAGACCATGTAGTGTGAAGGTTATGTTTATAAATATCAAAAGTGCAGGAGGCAATTGGACAAGACCAGACTCTTTTTAGTGGTGTATAATGATAGGACAAGGAGCAATGGCCAAAAACTGGAACATAGGAAGTTCCATATAAGTATGCAGAGAACTTCTTTACAGTGAGGGTGAAAAAGCACTGGAAAAGGTTGCCCAGAGGGGTTGTGGGATCTCCTTTGGAGATATTCAAGGCTTGTCAGGATGTCTTTCTATGCAACTTACTATAGGAAGCCTACTTCAGCAGGGGGTTGGACTTGAAGATCTCTGAAGGTCCCTTCCAACCCCTGCAATTGTGTGATTCTGTGATTTGTAACATTAGTTGACAGTTGTCTGCTGTCCTTGCTGTAAGAATGCAGATCTCTACAAATGCACAAATTTCTGTTGTACAGAATTTGCTTTTGTATGGAATGGTTTACTTTTATAGAGAATCTTTTCCAGCTGGATGACTTGTCTTTTCTTGTTATGTGCACTTTGTTTGCTTTTTTTTTTTTTTTCCTTTATAAGGCCTCTAACTCAGATGTTTCCAGTTGTCTGCTATGCAACATGAGATCTATAAGGCAGATTTTTGTATTTGGCCTCACATCATAGCTTAGTTGTGAAAGAAATATCGTCTTTTCTTCAGGTCATCATNCTCAAGATCATCTGCTCCATAACTTTCCCTGTTAGAAGAGCAATTGTTAGAAGAGCAATTCTGTAGTACATGTAATACCTCTTTAAAAACCAACACGTATATTCTTTGTATAGTAAATCTACACTTCATTTTCAATTTTATACATAAAATAAACTATCAAATGCAGATTAAGGAATCCTCTTTACCACATTACAAGATTGATATAGCAGATTCAGCTTCTGTTTGTCATAGTGAGGTATTTGTATCACTATGTACATTATTTTAGCTGCTCATTCAATTACCTGAATTTTCATCTTCCAATAAGAATTATTTTCTCTGTAGTCTCTAATTTTCATTAGATCTGGATATATTGCTGTGGAAAGGAGAAAGCTGTCATAATCCAGAATGGTATGCATTACCTCAGTGTATTTTAGCGGTATTCATAAGTATGGCTAGATCTGACCATATTCCAGGTCAAAGTCATAAATTATAGAGAGATGATCAGAGAAAGTGATTATATAGGCTACATTAAGGCTACATTATGGCCACTTTCAAATTTCACTAAGTTTGCAATCACTGTTTATGGAATGTATGAACATCTGATAAGATGTGGTATATTATTTTGTGTCTGTAATCTAATGTTATGTATTTATGTGAAAATAGTTTATGACCTCTTTGAGCTGTCGATTAAAAATAACCTCACAAGTCTACCTTAGAAGTAAACATATGCTATTGCACAGAAGATATTTTGTTGCTGGACTTCTTCATTTATTGCATTAAAATAAATACAGTATTGAATTCACTTCAGCATGATTATACCTTGGGTGCTGAAAGTAGTGAATAAAAGCAGGCATCCATGATAGTAACAATGTGACTCAGTTTTTGCGAGTGGTGTATGTTTTTTTCAGTTCTTTTTTCCCTAACTCTAGCCCAGATACAGTGCTGCTGATCACAGCTGGCCAAGTGCAGTTGTTAGTTATTCATGCACCACATTTATAAGATATGCGCTTCTGCTCAAATCACGTCACAGCCCAGCTGTACTAATTGCATGCTGCACTGGAGGCTCACAATGATTCCAGTTCACTGGGTTGCATATAGCATATGAAGATACAGTTGACTTCTTTATTATCACTGTCAGGACCTTAATGAGGTATCTCTTGAAGAAGCTCCTTTATATTTCATTATACTGCATAAGACCATGTAGTGTGAAGGTTATGTTTATAAATATCAAAAGTGCAGGAGGCAATTGGACAAGACCAGACTCTTTTTAGTGGTGTATAATGATAGGACAAGGAGCAATGGCCAAAAACTGGAACATAGGAAGTTCCATATAAGTATGCAGAGAACTTCTTTACAGTGAGGGTGAAAAAGCACTGGAAAAGGTTGCCCAGAGGGGTTGTGGGATCTCCTTTGGAGATATTCAAGGCTTGTCAGGATGTCTTTCTATGCAACTTACTATAGGAAGCCTACTTCAGCAGGGGGTTGGACTTGAAGATCTCTGAAGGTCCCTTCCAACCCCTGCAATTGTGTGATTCTGTGATTTGTAACATTAGTTGACAGTTGTCTGCTGTCCTTGCTGTAAGAATGCAGATCTCTACAAATGCACAAATTTCTGTTGTACAGAATTTGCTTTTGTATGGAATGGTTTACTTTTATAGAGAATCTTTTCCAGCTGGATGACTTGTCTTTTCTTGTTATGTGCACTTTGTTTGCTTTTTTTTTTTTTTTCCTTTATAAGGCCTCTAACTCAGATGTTTCCAGTTGTCTGCTATGCAACATGAGATCTATAAGGCAGATTTTTGTATTTGGCCTCACATCATAGCTTAGTTGTGAAAGAAATATCGTCTTTTCTTCAGGTCATCATTTCATCTTTGAAACTTGCCTCTTTTGGCTTCAGCTTCCAAATATTAATATTCATCTAGTAAACAGGGTTTTTTTTGAGCATAAGTCAAATGTGATGAGCTGTATTTGAGTATAAAATATTTGGCTTCTTCTTGTGGAGCCTATGTTTTGCTTATATTTTCTGACTTTTTTTTCTTTCGATATTTCTAGCAGGCAACCTTTTATTGTTGCAGTCCTTAGTAGGTCTGAGCAGAAAAATTGTTTCCTTGTCCTGCCAGAAGCACCAAGATTTGCATAAATTATTTCATCCCGTAGAAAAAAAATCTCTTTCTTTAGTCACTCCTGAGACATACAGGAAAACTTATTTCAGAATCTCCTCTAGTGAATATTTAATTATTGTATCATCTTTCTTTACTCTGTATTCCAATAAATAAATAATGATACATTCCTGAAGATTTTTCAGGTAAAGTTTTAGTAGACTATTATTCAATCAAATGTATTATTCTTTATTATTAGTGTAACAAGGTCATGGTTTTGGACCAAGTCTCTTTTCTCTTAAAAAGAAAACAGTCTTACATAACTCAGCAGCTTAAATAGAAATTAGGAAAAAAATGCTATAAAATTTAAATACCTCAAACACCTATGTTTTTCTGCATTTGAGGTAAACTATTTTCAAGAATGACTTTTTTTCAAGGGGACCTTGAAATTTCTAAATATGAAATTTTCATTTATTAAATTCTGTGTAGTTTGGGCCCCAAAGTCTGAGATTTTAAGTCACTTGAAAGTGTCTAGAGGAAGGCAATAGGTCTAGAAGGTGTGTCCTGTGAGGACTGAGGACATTTGGGCTGTCCAGTCTGGAGAAGAGGAAGCGGAGTGGCAACCTTCCTGCTCTCTGCTGCTCCCTGTGCAGGAGAAACAAGAGGGAGGGCATCGCTCACTGCTCCTCAAAGACAGGATGTGTGTGAAAAGCACAAAACTGCATCAGGGAAGGATGAGACTGCATTAGGAAACATTTCTTTACTGTGGTCTTCGACAGTGGTCAAACACTGGAAAAGGCTTCCTGAGGAGGTGATTGATGCTCTGTGCCTGTCAGTGTTCAAGAAGCATTTAGACAATGCTCCGGTTAATTTGCTTCAACTTTTGCTTAGCCCTGAGGCAGTCAGTCAATTGGACTTGATGATCTCTGCAGCATTCCAACTGAAATATGCTATGCTATGCTATGCTAAAGGCAAGTTAAGATTTGGTCATATCATTACTCCGGAGCCAAAGTTCAGCTCAGTCAGAATCCCAGGCCTCAGGGGTTCTCAAGAATGTTACTCAAAAATTGCATGAGGTATAGACTGCTTATTTTTTCTGCCACTCAGATTATGTATACATTCTCATACTGATCAGCGTCTGTGATGATGATGACATGTCCAGTGAGAAGCACATGTTTTTGTTCATTCTTTCAAACAAATGACAGCAATTTCCAGCCTTTGTTGGGAAGCAACTTTTTAACTTAGTAATCATTTCATTTTGTTTTGTTTTTGTGTTTTTAAATCCCCATATGAATGCTGCGCATCCATCTAGCCTTTTCTGCTCTTGTGCTTTGAACCTGGCTTTGGAGAACATTTCCCAGATGTCCGTGACACCTTATGTAGTACTGAGAAAGCTGTCTATCTCAGTCTTTAAGAAGGGCTACACATTTTGTTTGCATGTTTGAACAAGTGTTCTATTTGTCTTCTGCAAAAGTAAAATGAAAAAGGACAGATGTAGATTTTTGGATTGGTTAAAAGCCTGATGATTTCATTAAATCCCTAATACATAGCTTACTCCCCTTTTTTAGCTTTCTTTTGTATACCTGACTTCAAGCGAAATTATTTTAGTCTGGCAAAAGCTAAATGTCTGATTCAAGAGGAAAACTTCTGCTGCTTTTGCAATTCCAACTACTTTTTCCTACCACTTCTCTTTTGTCAGTATTGGTTTTGATATGGCCACGTATCGAGCAGGACAGTACCAGATCCAGCTCAGAAGGATCTCCACTTTGTCAGCACAGTGGAAGGCAAAAGGACTGATCCCCTTGGAAAAAGGGAGGTGTACTTTATGCTGTAGTTCAGAATTTTACCACATTAAGGAAGCTGTATGACCATAAATCTGTTGGGTGTCTTTCCATGTTTACTCTTTTCATGGCAGATTATTCAGATTTCTTTGAAATGCACAGTACAGTGAGCACTTGATACTAGCTCCTTCCTTTCTCATTTCATATGAACATTTTCACTTCATTTTCTTTGTTCTTTTTCTGCGCAGTTGTGAAAATTGCATGCTAAAAGAGAGACTATCGATCAAGGAAGCAAATTCAGTTTGCATTATTAGCATTTTTATCATTATTTCCCGTAACTCAGTATATTTTACATTTAACCTCTGCTTTAACTCTATATTACTATTAGCAATGAGATATTCTGAGCAGTGCTTTTCCAATGAATTATTGCACTTCCTAGCTGTGTGCAATTTGCCTTAGATTGCCACCGTCAACAGGCAGTAATTTCCATGAAAATGCATTTTTCTCATGTCTTATTATCTAAATTTATGATATTCTTCTAACTAAATGTATAATTGTCTAAGAAGCTGTTTGTAGTCTGTGCCTGAAAATTTTTGATGTCTAATAACGTGTGTTTTGATTCGGAGCTTTTGCATTCTTTCACCTCCTTCCCTAGCATAAACAGTCAGAATTGTTGTTGTCAGAGGCACAGTGGGCAAGTTGCCGTGGTAGGCCTTAACTGTTTACTGGGATGATAGCTTTGACTTGACTTTCAGATGCTTCTGAAAACATAAGACCTAATAGGACAGATTGTTCACTGATTTGCATTGGTCCTACACAGCTAGAAAGTCAAAAACACTAGGTGTGTATATTTGGATGTAGTGTAGCTTCATGACAAATACATCTAATCAAATGAATTTCAAAGTAACAAGAAAGTTTCACACAGGATTTGACTTTTCTTTAACTGTTCTTTTATTTATTGAGGATAAGAGGTGGTCACACGCTTACAGGCTATGCATTTTATCTACAGTAAGTTCAAGACGTAAATGTAATTTATTCTCCATGCCTTTTTCAGTACTGAAAATGTTATTACAAACAAGACTGAAAGGACTGGATAAGCAATGGAAAACAGGCGCTTCTCTCCCTCTTTAAATCATCTTAAATTGTGACCTATAGTAGAAACAACAGCAGTGCTAATGTAAATGAGTAAGCATATGACAGATGCCGCCATGATTTTGTTAGAACAGTAAATACAAAGATATTGCTTTCTCAAGCAACCCTGGGCAGAAATAATCATTTTGAAGGAAATTAAGAAATAGTAAGACAGGTGTATCTGTAATAGTGGCTTTATTTCTTACGGTCGACAGTGAATTCTGTAACTCTAGAATAGCTAAAATCATTCAAAGGCAGTTTTGCTTGCTAGCTAGTTTTCTTGAACACTAATACTGTAATAATATGTTAAGACTGCAACTCAGAATGATGTTGTGACGGGCATAGCAGAAACATTAAATATTTGAGTTAGTCTAAAATTGTTGCAGTGGAAACCTGAAGAAATAAACAGGGTTCAGTACGGAAGTTGAGTGTTTGTGTAACTTCAAGGTTTGTCATAGCAGCACAACTGAAGCCCTGGTGCTTCCCTTATTTAAGGAGCTCATTGACTTCTGATTCAGGCAGAGCTGTTCTTGATTCCTGTAAACTGCTTGCGGTACTGGTTCACTTAAAAGCTCTAAAACAAGAGTTTGTCCTGCAATCAGGACATATCATGTTAGTTTAAAAATAAGACAAGCATAAGATTTCATGCTGCGTTAATATTGGCCCATCTTTAACAGCTGCTACTGTTACTGTGCTACTACATGTTATTAAATACTTACAAAAAATAACAAATTCATATTTTTAGCATATGCTGTGTCTGGATATGCTCTTTCTAAATTTTTAAATCATACGAGAGCTGCCTTCTTTATAAGTTCTTGTGAGTTATCTACAATGATTTCTTCTTCCACTGGATACTAATAATAATTTCAGGATTCCTATGGATTTATTTGGATTTGGTCTGATGTTGTTGACTTTTGTTGTTTTTGTTGTTTCTTCCTCGTGAAGTAACTTCTGGCTAACAGTGGTGCATCAGTATCCTATGGAAAAAAAGACAAATGTTCTCAGAACTGTGTGCTATTTTGGGTTTACTGAGTCCCCACTTCTTTAGGCTTTCCTGGTGAAGAATTTTTTATTTGAATCCCATCAAACTTTCTTTAATGTCAGTGTTAGAGAGAGTTTGACAATGGACGTTAGGCAGTCTTGCTTGAATACTCTTTTTTGATAAGAAAGCGTAAGTTCTATTCTGTTAAATTCTTTCCCAAGCAGCTGCCCTTTCTTGTAAGTGGATGAGTGAGTTACAGAAATGATAGAAGGCAGAAGAAAGTCTCACACCTCAGGGAGGATGTATTACAGAAATAAATGAAATAAAGGCATACTGCATCTAGTGGAATACAGAAGAATTACTGTCCACTTTTTTGAGTTATTTAATATTTAAACTGTTCTGCTCAAGAATCTATGAATAAGCAACACTTACTTCAAAAAGTAAATAGAGTAAACAGGTATTATCACAACTATCATTCTTTCACTTGATGACAAAAGCCCAGGTATTCTGCATACTTGATTACTGGTTTATCATACAACTAGAAAACAAGACTTTATAGTCTTTTGTTTTGTTTGTACAGAATAAGTAGAGAAGTGTTCAGGTATATTTTAAGTGAATTCTGAAATAAGTGTACCCAGATTATATTTTTTGTTCCAGTAGGTAACACATAGCTTCACTTCAAATAATAATTTTGTTGTGATCAATAATATGGTAGAAGGGTCTGTATTGTTCTCAGCAATATGTAAAACTATGGAAAATATCCGCGGTAATAGAGATACTATCTCCCTGAAAGGGTCACCAATCTCTGGTGTAGCAAAAAATCTGTAGTCAGTAGCCCTTAAGCAAAAAATCTTTCCCATCAAAAAGTGACAATATATTTTGTGTTAATATAGTTGCTCAAATTTTATGTAACAAATCAGAGAAGAAATGGTAGTCCTTCCCTTACATGCAATATGTGGAAACGGTGCAAGAGAACATAAAACGGACACGGTATACCCTTGTCAAATTCAAACATAGTAGCCAGCAAAGCATCTAGAACACCAGAATTATCCTTTAAAAGCATTATCCATGTAGTTAGAAGTCTGTGAATCTCTGCAAAGGCCTGTCTGTCAGGGTTGACTGAAAGCAAGACTGGTTTTCTCTGTTGTTAAGGTGTTTACCAGAAACAGGAAAAAGCTAAAGAAAACTCAGAGCACTTCTCCTTTCCTGGGGATTTCTCATCATTATAATTACCTAAGAATATGTGGATAATTTTTAATCTAGGAGTTGACTCAAGATTTTAATTTTCATATATTTAACATAGCCAATGAAGAAGTGATATTTTAATATATGCTTTTTAATTGTATTTTTAAGCACCATAAGTTTTCCAGCAATATTCAGTTTATTTTTAATAGCATTTACTAGGAGAGTCATTTTGGTGGTAATTTGACTTGAAGCCAGAGCAAAAAAAGTCTAACTAAGAATAGAAGATCTATTAACTACATTGAACTATTTCTGATTTTCCAGGGATTAACTGTGCCGTTTGTGTTCAGGAAAGAGATGAGAGATGCACATGGCTGATGCTTGAGCTACTTCGTAAATGCAACAGTTGATTTAATTTAGTTCAGTTTTAAATGTACGAGCATAAAAACTGATTCTCTGCCAAAAATAACTTTCCTTGTGGAAATTAAGAAAAGTGGAAAAAAAGGATCAAACAAACAACAACTTTGAAGGATGCACAAATAAGTTTCAGATTAAAAGGGATTTTTTCTCATTTTCTACTGCAAGAGAACGGTAATCTTGGTGAGATCACATGTCTCCTGACTGATTTTTAATTACTTCTTGGTGGAAAGGAGAAAGAAGAAAAAAGTCTGTGTTAATTAAAACCCACATTGTATTTTTTTTTCCATCTATTTAGTATCTTTTGCAGGAAGGTACTTTTGATCAAAGGAGGAGGAATAAAAGTATTTGAACAATCCAGGTATTGCAAATTCAGGCTGACAATACAGTCTCTGTTCTGCCTGGACTAGGAGAGAAGGTCAGATTCTACAGTCCTAACTGAGAGCTGCAAATGCTATATGCATGACTTATTCAAAGGTCTCTCACAATTATTCCTGCTGGATCTTTTCCCCACTGCTTAGATGAAATCATTGTTGAACCCAGACAGATACTTTCTGCGTGTAAAGGTGAGTTACTGCTGCATCTGTTCGTGGAAATGTCAGCAACAGAGGCAGGAAACAGAGAGGAAGGAAGACAGCTTCCAGAAAAGTAAAGTGCAATCTAGTAGTCATACAGTGGGAATGGAAAGTTTGCTTAAATTGAAGAACTCCTCATCCCTAATGGTCCTATTCCCTTACTTACCCCCTTCTTTACCCTGTATGAACTACTTCCATTGCAGTAGTGAGGAACAGTGATTGCTGAGGAAGGCAGCTACTTCGTTGGAAAATAAAAGAACATTTCGCTCATTATATCCCATAAATTATTCCTTCTGTATGCACAAATCTTTCTGTTTTCATCTGCCAAAAGAAATTATATTTTTATTTAATTGACTTGTACTCTTTATTACAAATCTGTCTTCTCATTAATCTCTGGCAGAATTGCAGTGCAGTGTATTACAGCCAAAGTTATTAATAATCCTTAGAATTTAACGCTTAGTGTTATTCTAACGAATTCCTACCAGACAGAATAATGATATTTCTACTTTATTAAAAAGTTGTAAAACATTATCTCAATGTTATCCACGCTAAGAACTTCGTTTATGAAATATCCACAGTCTTTCCACTCCTGCCTGGCTTAAATGTGTGTTCGCATCTTCCAACAAGATGGGAAAAGGATAGGATTTGTGAACACAACCAGCTCTAAAAATCCAGGTGATCTAAGGTATTAGTGAACCCAAAAGCTGGAATACAGTTCCAAAGACCATGAACTATCAAATTTCTCTTGGAACTATTTCATGTTATAAAAACATTCATTTGCTGTGGTATGTTACAGTGGAAGGGTGACGGCATTTAGGTCAGAATGACAAAATAAAATTCTGATATCTCTTTCTGAATTAGATGGGAAATACCTTTGCCTTTCTTAAAGAAGTTGATATTAAAAATAAATAAATAAATAGAATGAGGATGTGAAATCTTGGACTGTCAAAAGAAGGCAGTGTGAAAGTGGTAAGGAAAGAAATGTCAAAGATCATTTTTGAAGAGAGTGGAGAGGAGAACTACAGGAAAGACAAGAAATTGGAATTCAAGTGAAAAACCTGAGGAGCCTTTAGGTTTCTAACATCAGTGCAGGGAAATAAAACTAGATGTGCGAGTCAGTATTGTGAAGAGAATATATTGAATATTAGCTTTCTTCCAGACATAAAAAGTGTTCCAAGGTATCTAGGCTGAGAATTACTTTTGAGGTCTGTTCTTATGTTCTTCCTTCATCTTCACTACAGAAATTCTTGCTTCCATATTCCTCCTGCCCCCCATTCTTTCACCCTAAGCCTGATGATGATTTCATTTCTCACAGAAGTAAAGAACTGTAATGCATGATATAAATGTGTCTTTTAGAGAAAAGAATATATTTTAAATTGAAACATAGGACTTTTGACAAATTTGTCCTCAGTTGAAAATTATTAAGTAAAAATGTAATAAGTATTTTAAAAAATTTTAGAAAGAAGTAGGAAAGACATTTTAAAAGATTGGTTCGTGACTGAAAAATTAAAGTAGAACTAATATATAAAAAGCAGATAGCCTTGGAAGTGAACACACTGCATTCTGCAAAAGCAGCCATCATACAAGTCTATGCATCTTTCATGATCTCTCGTATCATGCAAAGCACATAGCAGCCAGCAATACTGGAACACATCCCCCAGTCAGACCATTTCATTTCTACTGATCTTATCACTCCTATCTTCTTTTTTCCTTTTTTTTTCTTTTTTTCTTTTTTTTGGTATACAAGCTGTATTGTGTTAATATTTTACAATGTTTCATTCTCATTCTTTCATGCCATTCTGAATATCACATGCAAGATACTCTTCATCTTAACAAAATATGTTTTACACCTTCCTTCCTTAAAATTCAAATGAAATTTTTGTCTCAACATTATGAACTCCGAAAGAAACATGCCTTGTATAAGTACCACCAACTGCAAAAACAGGATTAGCCTCCAGCTCCTTAAAAGTGCCATCCATGGAGAGAAGATCTCACAAATGTGATATGACGTGTGAAATACACTTTGAAATACCAATTTCCATTTTAAAATGTGTGATACACAGCACTTACAGATTTACAGGGCAGTCTGCGGTTTGAAGGCTGCAGGCTGTGGATGCATGTCTGTGTGTGTGAGGTGACTTAGTAGCCTTTTGCGACCTGGGGTTCTTGTGCCTCTCTATGTGGGGCAACTGCTCTTCCCCTCACACCAAGTGCAAGTGCACTGGGACAGCATCTGTCTTTGTGACTGATTGAGTGCTCCCTCAGAATGCTTGGATGCACAGGGAGGAAAAGTATATTGTCCCATCTTTGTATTTCTTTCTTTTTTTTTTTGTCATTTTGTGTGAAGCTGGTAACATCCACTAGTATGCTGGTGCTTACCCTTGCACAGCGTTTGGAGGTTGCGAAAGGTCGGAGCATATCATATCCTTGTATACATCAGCATGAGCCAGGCTCAAGTAGATTACAGTGTCACTTAGCATACACAGCTCAGAGAACCCAGAGGGATCGCTGGTACATGGAGGAATGTACATGTAGGAACATGTATTAATGAGAACTCCCTACACATTTCTGGAAATGACTGTTTGGCATATAAATGAATAAATTGGGTGATCATAAAGGCTCTATTTTTTTTTCTCTTTCATGTCACTGAAATATTTGGCCCACCAAATATTTTGTTTGCAAAGTGGATCATGCTGAAAGTTTAAAGCACAGAATGAGAGTACACAGTAAATGTCCTTAAGACAGTCATAGGCATAAAGAGGCTTAAGTTTCTGAGATATGATGATGATGATGCTAATCCTATTTCTTTGATAAAGCTAATATATAGCTTCTCCTTTGAACATAGTTTGTGTTTGCAACATATGTTCTGGAAAATTCAAATATGTATTGAGTGTAAACAGGAAAAAAAAAATTGTGAGTTTTTACACATTAAGGTACCATGATTCAAGTGTCATAAAGCCAAACCAAGTTCTGAACAGTGTCCTGTCTCTGACAATAACTTCCTGCTCTATACAAAAAGCTTAAAGTATCCTACAGAACATATGGAAAACTTTCAGTATTATCCAGAACAGTAAATGCTTGGCTTATTTGTGTAAGCATAAGGGTTTGCATATATAGCAATTCTATCGAACAGCACTGTGAATTATAAAAATATTTTAAAGAATTTTTAATCCTGATTTAGTTCTTGTTTCCATACAGTGTGGAAAAGATACACTTAGGTTATTTATTCCCTAAATTGCCTTCATCTTTTAGGTTTATGAATATCCCTGTGTTTGTTCAGTTCTAAAATTTGTAATCTTTGTAAGCATTTATGTTAATTTCCTCTCCTCTTCATAATAAGCAGCTCTAGTGTTCAGTCCTTCCTACATAAAGTACTTCTACTCCATGCTTATTTCACCAGCAATAGTGATACGTTGTGGAGATTTTTCGGGTTTTGTTTTGTTTTGTTTAATTCTGCATTCATTAACAACCGTAAATGAAACCTAGCAGAACTTTTGTAGGAGGAGTAGCCTTAAACTCATTATTCAGTCTGTACCTTAAACTCATTAGTCAGCCTGCACAACCTCTTGCCTTCACAGGAGGCTGTTTGGAGAAGATACACTTCTCTGTCTCTTCCACAGCTGGCACTGGGGGCACTGGAGACCTGCTGCTGGCACCTGGGCTGCTGCCAGCTCAAAGGGCCCTCAGTGGCTGTCAGCACAGCAGCTGCTCTCTGCTCCCAGGAGACCTCCTCCAATGGGGACTCATAAGTATCTTGCCAACACTGTTAATCAGGTCCCAGTTTTTCCATAAGGCAATTTTACTTCCCATTTAAAGTAAGTAATAGTAATAGTTAAGTATTCCAGCTGTGTGCATGGAAGGTTGCAGGTACAGGCATTTGATCTGGATGTTTAAAAAGCACCTCATCCCCTTGGTCGCTGTTTCTGTTTTGTTTATATTCAGCCAGAGGAGCCCATGAGCACATTAGCATAGGTGGTGATGGAACCACAGCTCTTCAGCCTGTCACTTTCTGAGTCAGTGGAAGTTACACTGAGAGGACTTGTCATAGAAGAGCTAGCTCTGTGAATTAGTTTGTAACACTTGGCTGATTCAGAAAAAGGGAATTCTCTTCATTGGTAGATCCCACCTCATCAATATTGTATTGCTTTCACTCTCCCTGGGTAGCAAGATAAGCACAGTACATCTCTACCCATTTGCACAGTGTATCAGAGAGTTTTAAATGTCATTATACTGCCTAGAATGGAACTGGCATTTAAAAGACTTTCGAAAGTGGCTTTCCTGTATCTTCTTAATGTTCTTGCAGGGGAAGGAATGATTGCAATTAGTAATGGATAACATTAAGTGGAAAGTAAAAACTAATTTACTTCTTCCTCCTGAAATAAATTAAAAAGGTTTTTGTCTCTAAGAGAAGAACCACATGCAACTGAAATGATTACAAAGGGTTACGTAACTTAAGTACTTCCCAATTAGTTTTAATACCATGAATTTTCTTTCAATAATATTCATGATAAGAATAAAAATAAAATGTTCTCCCTATAGTTTACTTTTGCTTGTTTGTTTGCTACCTTTAATAGCATCTTTATTAATGGCGATAAAGCACATATCTTGTATCACATCTATTTACCACAGCTGGTATTAGATCAGGAGGGAGAGTAAATCTTGTGTCTCCTTGGATTACTAGTTTCTATGACAGCAGAAATGGAGATAATGAATTTTGAGGAGTTGGATTTCTTACGAAATTTACTGTTTTAGTCTCCCCTGAAACTGATTTCCTTCACTACAAGGGGTAGCAGACAGTGACCTTTCTAGAATTACCTGGAAGGAAAAAAGGAAATAAAAGCTGATGATTTCTTTAAAAAATTATTAAAACTCTTCATTCTATTCTAACTAAACAAAAGTTCATTTAATTTGTCTAAAATCTTTCCATGCATTTTCAGTACCTGAATTATCTTAAGTAGGGATTGGAAAAGAGAACAGTGACTTAATGTTAGTCTTTAATCCTGCCTCAGAGTAAGGACATAGAAGAGAATAAAAAAAGAATCACTCCTTTTCAACTCAGTTCAGGTTTTCTGTTTGCTTGCTTACTTGCTTTAAGAGACAGCTAACAAAAACATCTACAGAGTATTTTCTTATGTTTGAATGTAGGGAAATATTATTGTGGTGGGAAATTTGAAGCGTCTGATTTACATGATACCCCTTGCAATTGCTTTAAAGCTTGACCTTTCCCCTTAAAGAAGACTACTAGATAGTTCTTAGCTACCTTCTACTTCTTTACAAGGCTCAACACTGGTAGCAAAACAAGAAATGTGTTAGCCTTTAGAAGTACAGTGGGGAAAAAAAAAATCAAACAGCAAGGGAAGAGTTGCTATACTTTAAAAATGCGATTAGGTAAAATTGAGAATACATGTAACCATTTAAACTAAATTTATTTTTGTAACATGTCTTCCATAAGGAAACAAATTCTGCCTTTTTTTTTTCTTCTTTTTTTTTTTTACTAGACTACATTGATTCTGATATGTTTATCATCCTATAGCAGATGACTTTCAGTTTTTTTCTTTCAAATAGGATACAACCCTGAATAAAAAAAGTATTATCATCAACAAGTTCGAGATACTATTTGCATGCAAGTGCTCATATTTTCATTTATATATGCTGGTCTAGATAATGTCATCGCTGTTCTCTACAGCTTAAGTTTTTCTAGATTTTTTTGTTTGTTTGTTTGTTTTTGTTTTTGTTTTTTTCCCAGAAGGGAAAAAATTGTCTTCCTTACGGTTAACGCTGCTCAAAAATTACCTGCAAGACTAAGCCATGCCCACACAGCACTAACCAATATGGTCCAACCTTACTGGTGTTTCTGGAGGCATCTTACCTTCTGCCTAGTCCACAAGAGCAGCATATTGTCTCAGCTGTATACAAGCTGTAGGGAAGTTTGATGACCCCCTTTTGTGTGTTGCGTATGCTTGGATTTCAAACAGTCTTGTAATAAACACACCATAAGTCCAATAACAAGTCTAATAACAGAAAACAAGTCTACCAGTATTTCAGTTTGCACCTTCTTCCAAGGCTGTAGACTTTGTGCTTTTCACCCATCTGGACACCTGTGCATACAGAATGATATTTCTATCTAATAACTTGATCATAAGAAAAGAGTTTTTTCTTGCCCACATGCATTACAAATTCCGACCTTCTCCTGTCTTAAAGAAAATATCTTCTAAGATTTTAAGATTGTATGGGTCTTCTAGTCCAGACTCCTAATAAACAGAATAAATTTCAAAATTAGGCCAGAGTGATTAGCTAAATTATGAAAAATATTCAAAGATGGTTGTACTGCAACTTTGCTGGGCAACCAGTCTGTGTTGACTACGGCAGTGTTTTTATTATTTATTTTTTAACTTATTTCCATTTGGAAATGTGCTTATTGCAACTTCTGATGACTGCCTCTTGTCCTTTCACTGCCTGACACTAGGCCTGATGCTGTCTTTTCTATAAGACACTTTATGTAGTGGAATTTAGCAATTATCTTCCACCTTTAACCTTTTCTAGGCTGAAAAAAAGCAAGTCCCTTATGCGTTTCTCTTTTGTCATGTGCACCTCTACTGACCTTTTCTTGTTCTTCCTTGCACTGAAATTACCTTAGTAGATGAGTAGATTTATGTGAATGCTACATTTAAGGATCCATTGTCACTACTGCTTTAGCTAGCAAAAACAAAACTGTCGTAAGAAAATATCCTTTACAGCTATAGATAACTCTGATTTTAGAAAGAAAAAAACAACTGTCTTTTTAGTTTCTTTCATTATTCTCTCATAGTTTTCCACTTGAATCATCTTTTATGCCTATACATATGCATGTTATACCTGCTGTCTCTGCTCCTCCTGGTTCATGAGGTCTACGACCATACCAAGTGGTTCTCTTCTGCCTGTAACACTTGAGTTACATGGAATGGCCATCCCAGACAGAAGAGCAGAGTTGTTTCTGTGGAACGGCATCCCCCAGCTGATTGATGCAAGTACTGTTAGTTCAGTGTATTCTTTACAGGCTTCATAAGCATCCAGATAATTAAGCCCTCCTCTGGAACAGTCCAGAGATCTAGAAAAGAGCTTATATCTAACTTCAGTTGATTTGCTTAGAATTTGAACAAAGAAATTCAAGCTAAGAACAGCCAGGTCTTCCTTACAAAGCACCTCTAATTAGTATCTTGAATTTTTTTATTATCTACCTGTCTGTCTATCTATCTATCTATCTATCTATCTATCTATCTATCTATCTATCTATCTATCTATTTATCTATTTATTCATTCATTCATTGTCAGATTGCAGAGCATATGGAAGAGTGGTGTTCCAGTGTATTACATTGTTTTCCCTGTTCATGGATACCTTAGGGGCAGCCATGAGGTATTTTATTGCTAGACTGTAACTCACAGAAATAAAAAGAACTGAAGCAGAAATACCAGGAGTAACAGTTTCTATCTCAAGTTCAGCTCATAACATTTTAGAACTTCACCGCCATTTTTCTCTCTCAATATACATAAGTTTTAAACAATATTAATAAACTTTGAATGAGGTGTGGATGTATGTGACTTCTGTGTGATACGAAATGTGGTATTTCTGTTCATTTTATATGTGTATGTATGCATACACATATACACATAGAAATATTGCACAAAAGAGATTGCATTAGTGGCAGGGTATAGAAGATAGCGAAGTGCCAAACGTGTTTCTTGCTTCCTTTATCTTTCCTTTACCTTCATTAACCCACAAGGCTGGAGAAGTCACTTAGGACTAGATCATATCAAAGCAAGGAACCATTGTTTGGATGCTTGTCTGATTTGTTTTAAGGTAAGGTTTAATTAAATTCCTTTATCCCCAGTGTACAGTCTCTCTCTCTCATGCTTGTTTGTGTATACACAGATTTGTTCATCACTTTAGGAACTGCTGAATTTATTATTCTACCTGTGAATAAGAGAAAAAAAACAAACAAACAAACAAACAAAAAGCCTGAAAGAACATGCTTTTGGTGTTTGGAATTTTATTTCAATAGTCTGTATTCTCCAGTATGACCTAGCTGTCAATACTAAATGTGTGACAACATAATTTCTGTTCCATATCTGTGCCTACCAAAGGTGTTCTTCCTTCTTGTGGTTAAAAAAAGTTGGAGAAAAAAGGGAGGAATTTTTATTTCATTGGCTGACTACTTGACATTTGCCTGATTTTTATAACTCTGGAGAAAGTTACTCTTCTGGAAGAAAGAAAAAAGAAAAAAAAGAAAGAAGGGAGTGGAACTGTGTTGAAGCTGAGGAGGTTTTATAAGCTTTTCAGTTGAATCTACTTTGACAGACTTTGTGCAGTTGGAAATAAACCATTCCTGGTTTTTAAGCAGGATCTGAAAAATTTGCAGAAAGCATGACGATAAAGATTTTAATGTCACTGTTCTCTTATTAGACGTTAACAGCTTAACCATACATCCATCTATAATGCTGTATAAAACTGGAGAATGAAAAAAATCCCTATAATGATAACTATTTTGCAGTGATGAATCAGGAGAACGTATATTGCTTATTTGCTAAGCATGCACAGTGTAGTCAGTGTTGCGTAAGGCATAAATCAGCCTGTGCCTCTGAGAACATTTTAATCTAACAGCACAGATGTTGAGTAGGCAAAACATGCCAGGGTCCCCAGCAGTAGATAATTAGTATTTTTAGTCAAACTCATAGCTAATATAATTTATTCACTCTTTTGGGCCCAGTTGAAAAGGTCTTGACTGAGTGCTCATTGATATGAGAGTCCACTTACTAAGCTATGTGAAATCATGCTTGAGAATTTGTTAGTGTAATTTCATCTGACATCAAGTGAATCACTAAATAACTTAATGAACTTATTTGCTTTACTCAAAGTGAAAGATATTTCTTTGTATACAAAAAGGGAACAGTGTTCCTATCAGATACAGCAGTTAATATTGGACATTAGCCACTGTTGGAAAATTTCTGAGTTTCTGTCTTACTAATACTTTCTTCTTTCATACCTTCACTCCATGGGACTGATAATATTGAATATTCAAAGTCAAGGGGACTCTGTCTTTGCTTCCTGTGTGTACAGATATTTGGGATAGAAATCCTCAACAGAGGAGATGATTTTTGAATTGCAGCTCTCTCTACCTGCCTTGAAAATCTAGAGTGTTAGCTAGGAGTGCAGATCATTTACAGCCCTTAGAATCAAGAAAAAGGAATGCTTTAAATGGGAAAAATGTGAAGTGCTCCAAAGACAAGCAAATGAACAAATGAAAACCAACATATCATTTGCTCATTTGGGTGCACAAAATCAGAATATATGCTTATGTGAATCATTCTCTTCTAGACAGATAATGCAAACACTGATTTCACAATTCTTGTGAAAATTGCTGTCTGTGTAGCTCTCAGATGCTAGCGAAGGTAGGTGTCAAAGTTAAGCTCCATTAGTACCCTGACTTTCCATTCAGAAACTTGTGAAGGAAGTGGATGTCTGCTGAATTTTGTAAGCAACTCATGCATACTATTCAAAAGTATTTGTGTATTAAAACACAAAAATTTCCTGTGACTGGTATTTACTAAGAATAAATTTTAAAAGTCCATTACAATCTTTTGAAGATGCATTATTAATTTCATTTCTTTATAGCTATGTTGAAGAAATTGTTCTCAGCTGTTTTGTTCTTGAAACTTCCAAACTGCTAAGGATTAGAAACAAGAGAGATACTTGTAAAAGAGACTAAAAACCAGCAGCAAGCAGTGCCTGTCAGGGCTGTGGCTGAACCTCTCCCAGCTTCTTGAAACTTGTTGCATGAAACTTTAACTGCATGGAGCAATGGATCCTGTGTTGATCACTGGATTTTATAATGTAGTACAGGAGTTCACTTGTAGGACAAGTAAATTTCTTCCATTCTAGTAGTGGAAATGCCTGCCAGAGCCATGCCAAAATCCTCATGTTTTTCAGTCATGGAAAGGATGAGTGTTTATCGCGCTAATTATGTGCATGTTGTTTCTAATTTTATTCTTTTTGTGCCTTTTTTGATGGACATAATTATGATGCTCAAATTTTTCATTTGGTGGCTGGTATTTGATACTGTTAAATAATCAATATCCTTTGGAGTGAAAATGAACATGAAAACTAGAGTGAAATTTACTGTAGGCTAAAGAAAAGAAAATACTGTTTTTCTTTCTAAAAACAAGTCAGATGACAAATTAACCCTTCAGAAGAAGAAAAAAATGACAAAGGCTTTCTAAAAGGAATTTTTCAAATAGGAAATATATTTTGGGCAGTTTACTTGATGTTAAAAGTAGCTAACTTAATGTAAAAGTTATCTAATAAACTCCTGATAGGCATAAGATTGGCTGTATGCAACATTTTTATTTAGTTTGATTTTGTTTTAAGAGTTCAGCTAAGATGGTAGTATTAGGAGAGCCAGCACTTTTGCTCAGATCCTTCATACATCCTCTGATCCTGCTTCTCATCCAGTTCTATTTCTATACCTACTTGGCATTGAATAAATAATCACAAACATAAAATCAATATAGCCCGCTTAGAAACTGGCAGGGAAAAGTATGTAATTCACTAAATACAAGCGTACTAATGTGTAGAACCAGTGAATGTATTTTAAATCTCCTCCAATAGTCATTACCATCATTTCTGAATCCTGCTTAACAGTTTTGTTCATGTCACATCTCATTTCATCACTTGCATTTCAAAACACTGAGGAGCTTTCTGATGTTCTGTTTATGACTTTTTCATTTCCTCAATTGGTACGTGTGTAATATTTATTTAAAATGAAATTTCATGGTGCCAACCACAATCATTAAACTTCTGAAGCACAACATATGGTGAATTCTAGCTTCTGCTCCATCAGAAAAAAAATAGGAGGTACAATGAACAACACTTGCAAATAGAAAATAGTACAAATGTAGATATTTTTATTTATTATAGGAGGTTATGAAAAACAAACATAAGTTTCAGCCAGAATGGCATGACTAGACTTCAGCATTCATATTTCTTTATTACATGTTCAATTGTGTAGTGGATTTACATCAAACAGGAGCAATGTCGTTAGCACTGACCTGCAAGTGGGGATGTTGAGTAAGCTGTGGTACATTCAGTGTAAGAACCACTTACAAAGCTTGGGCTTTCTGCTTCTCAAACCCTTCCCATGACTGAGTAATTGTCCTGACATGGCAGCATGAGCAGAAACCAAGAAGATTCACAGCCATTTTGGAGAAATCCAAGAGGTATCTATATAACTGTGTCTGACACTCACTGAAATAAATTACATATGCTCTCAGTGGAAAAATGCCATTATGAAAATCTCTGCTGTTCAAAAGGAAAGAAAATCAATCATTTTCCTGATTTTAGGAAAAACTAGCTCTCGCAGTTGCTAATGTTAAACAGATCATTCAACAACTTCAGTGCTTTTGTGTATATAAGGTAACACAAAGCTTTCTTATATGTTTGGTATTTCTCTATATTGGCTGAGGCACAAGATGAATAGTCAGTTCCACCTGTTTCACCTAACTTTTGCCTCCCTGTCCATATTACATGGTTCTGATTGCAATGAGTTTGATCATTTACATTTTACAGGTTTGGTTATGAAATGGGATGCTTACCTCAGCCATTGTCATCCCTGTAAGATACCAAGTATTCAATGACAGCGCTGACTTTTGGAAATGCAAGTTACTACCAGCATTAGGGTTTAGTTTAGTCTTTGTAGCTTTGTAGCCAGTAAAGCTCATAAATTACCTTTGAGCTTTTGATATCAGTTATTAAACTTGTAGCTTCACATCTATTCATTTTACTTACTGATAATAAGATTTGAAATGTAAAAAGTGAAGAGCTTTGGCATCCTAACAGAGTAATATTATCAAAGTAAATTTTCCCATATTTGTCTGCAGTATCCTCAGAGGCCATTTTGCAGTACCAAACCTACAGCTGAGATAAAACCATAGCAGAAGGTTGCCTTCATGCACATCACTCAGAGTCAGATTTAGTCCTGCGACCTGTGGTGCTCACTTCAGTTGCTGGCATGTCTATCACCATAATCATTCATGCAAACTGAACAAAGGAAGAGTTAGAAATTTAGTTCAATGAATAAGACAAGACGGGCTTCATTGATCAGGCAGAGTACACATCAGAGAAGCATAGTGACCAGCACATTTTGCCTATGAATGACCCCTTCTTTACAAGTTTTTCTTTTTATTCCTATCCCTAACCTTAACCCTAATCCCAGAGATCCCTCCTGGTTCTTCCCCAAACATCCCATAATACATAAATCTTGTACAATCTCATAACACTCTTCCCAGTATTGTGAGCTCAGTGGCTATGTTGGCTATAGTCCTGTCATCTGTGGAGCGATGTGGGGCCAGTGGGTCCAATGCTGAATGCTGCCCAGGCATCCCTACATGTCCTCATCATGTTTGTGAAAACCAATCTCTAATCACATAACACAACAACAGTTGTCTTTGCAATTGCTGTTTGTGAGTTTGAAATCTGGATTATTTTTTTTTAATCTATTCCATGCAACAGTCAGGTAAGTAATGGGCTAGTAGCAGGCAAAGGGCTTTAAAGATAATCTGAGAACTTGGGCTTGAAATAGCAGTAGAAAGAGAGGTTGTGCAGTTCATGATATTGCAAGGCAGAAGAGGCCTGGCACCTGCCTGATGCTGATGAGCAATCTCTGGTTGTCCTGAGACAGGAATCTTCTTCCTTACCTTTTGTTTTTGCTGGACAGGAGCTGTTGCTTTCAACTGCACCTTTACCCCTGGTTTACTATAAAGGCTTACAGTGAGTTAAAAATTACATCTTGATCATGTCTGGTTCATTTTGCTGTTATTGTTGACTGGACACTATCGTTCTTACATCCTGTGTTGTATAGCTACCTCATGGTAAAGCCAATCATAGGGAAAGTATTTTCCTCTCATCCTTCGTGAGAGCAGACAATGAAAGCAGATAATGGAAAATTCTCTATTTTTGGAATATCTCACCTCACGTTACTATGCAAAGTCACTCTTGAAAATATCACAGAATAGAAATTCTCCTGTGTTTTATAAGTAGACCTTTGTAAATTTCAAAACATTCTGTACTGATTTTATGAACATTATGTTCCAATTTAATCCAATATAAACTGTGGAAATGAAGTGAGAAAATTTACTGCGATGTAGATTTTAGTTTTCAATAATTTTTTCCATGAGTCAAAAAAACCCTAAAATGTACACATAATTCCATGAAA
Source organism: Odontophorus gujanensis (assembly GCA_013399175.1). NCBI lineage: Eukaryota > Metazoa > Chordata > Aves > Galliformes > Odontophoridae > Odontophorus > Odontophorus gujanensis. The sequence continues at coordinate 86,457 of VXAB01001707.1, forward strand.
AATTTTACTTGTAACTGAAAATGGTCACACTCTTAAAGTTAGGACTCTCTTCTGGCTAAATCTAAATGTTATTTGTAACATAACATAATATGAAATTACAATATTTTGCCATAATATTACAAAAGTAACATATATTTGCTTGATCATGTATCTGTCATTCACAGAACTTTTATGCTTCTTTTCAGCTCCAGATCTTCTGTTTTATTAGTTCTTACTATCTTTTATTGGTAAAAATGGGGTTTTCACTTTGCTGCCATTTTTAAGTTGAGAAACTGAGGCAAATAAAGTCCAGTAAGAATTTAAGATTACTCAGGAATTTTCTGCAACAGTAGCAGTTTGAACCTCCCACCATCTCTCTGAAGGTTCAGCCATATATCCTCTTGGGTACATAGTCAAAAGAACCCCCCAGTTTTTTCCTTTTGACAGAAACACACAGTATGACCAAGTCTATGTCAAGAGTGACATCCAGTGGTCAGACCCATCTTATTTCCAAGGTGTTTTTAATTCCCCTGGCTATATAATATAAGTAATCTAAGAATATATGAGCTAAATTTAGTCCCTTTTTTTTTTTTCTCAAAGCGTCTTTTGCAGAAAGACTGATTTCAAAAAATACATGCTGTTCAAAAATATGTTTGATGGATTGTGCTCTTGGATCCACTTTGTCATGAGTACTGCATCTAAATTCCTTGGTTGCAATTGTTACTTTATGTCTCTTCTGATCATAGTTTATGGATTACAGTTTTGTACTGGATGATCAAAGCCCAACAGTGCTCTCAATGGATGCCTGAGGATTTTTGAAATCTTTCAGAATAAGATGAGTGATATGAGCCCATGCATATCTTTGTGTGCATATTCAAGTACTTCTGCTGAGCTTTGTTTCTGAGGCTTTACTTTTTCCGTATCCACTTTGGAAACAAAAATTGACTTAGTGAAGATTGAAATATGTGAGTGGAAGAGACCATATATGTCAATAAATTCATTCTGAAAGGGTAAGCATACTGTCCAATCCTTTCAAGAATTGCTCACTGAATAGATGTTCACAAAATCAAGTAGAAATATAATTCAGCCAAAGAGGCTGAATTATTCTTATTCTTCCAAATTCTGCTAAATACTTTTTTTAACTTTCTTTCAGTCAGATCTCCTGATTGTCATGTATGTGTCCTAATATATATTTTTTTCCTTATCAAATTCAGAAGCTCCCCATAGAACATTAGCACATGTTCCTCAAAGACTAATGAAATCTAGGGAAAAACTTATGATTGGTATTTTTTTTTTATGTAGAAAACTGATAACTGAAACTGCATGTGGTAAGAAAGAAAAGTGGTGTAGAACAGAAGAGAAAAAATGAATTCTGGTATTTTTGATCTAGAGAAGAGCTCTCATTATTTTTCATGATGAAATATCATCTACTTGTTTATTTGAAGATAAATATTTATGGGCTTTTTTATTTTATTTTATTTTATTTTTTGAGATATAGGAGTTACATTTTACTTTTTTGTTGTTGTTGTTGTTTATGCCACAGCAATATGAGATATAAGTTATTGCTATTACCAGACTAACCCTAAACACAATCAATAATATATAGTCCTGTTACAAAAATTTTTCTCAAGTTAATAATTCTCTTGGACTCTAATCATTCAACATGATGTCAATTTGGACTACAGGATATTTGTGTTTTAGGATATGAATAGCAATTAAGTGTATGGGTTGAAATTAAATTACCTTTCATGAAAGTCTTCATTTGGCTCATACTGCATTTTGTTGTGCTGAATCGTAGAGACGTAGAATAATAGAATAGCTGGAGTTGGAATGGACCCCTAGTTCCAACTCTTTGAGGTGGGCAGGGTTGCCACTGACCAGATCAGACTGTCCAAGGTACCATCCAACCTAGCCTTGAATGTCTCCAGGGATGAGGCACCCACAGCTTCTCAGGGCAAACTGCTGATGTTCCATCCCCTGAGTAAATTATTTCTTCAAACATGTAATGTAAATCTCCCCTGTTTTAGTTTGAAACTATTGGGGGGAATGGATATAGTTATCAGACAGTGTAAATGTTGTTTTCCCTCCTCTTTAAGTATTGGAAGACCACAAGGAGGTCACCGTGGAGCCTTCTCTACACTGAACAAGTGCAGCTCCCACACCATTTGATTGTTGAAGTACTCTAGGCCTCCTGCAATCTTCATGCCCATCCTCTGGATACTCTTGGAAAGCTCAACATCTTTGCTGAGCTGGGAGCTTCAGGCCTGGAGACAGTGCTCCAGATGGGGCCTCACAAGGGCAGAGCAGAGGGGGACAATAACATCCCTCTCCCTGCTGGCCACCCCTCTACTGCATCTCAGGATACAGTTGGAACTTTAAAATCGGAATCATCTTTCTTATGAATGTATGCATGCATAAATGAATGAAATATTGTTACTGATGGGAAAAGTTCTTTTGTTTGTAGGAATTTCTTTTGAAATTTTTTGTTTGTTTTTATTAAAAAAGAAGGAATTTCCTTCTAAGAGAATCACCATTTTCATCTGGATTAAATAGCTGTATCTCTAAGATAACACTTCGTTAAAAAGCCTAACATCTCATGTTACAATCTAGAAAAACACTTTGCTAGCCTGAAATAGTTTCCAATATGAGAAATTTCATTTTTATGTTAATAGGAAGGCAAAAACGGGGTCAAGTTTGCATATTCAAGTTACTAAATACCTACATTCACATTTAGAAGGTGATGTTAATAAGACTTTTGTTTAGGGTGTTTGTTTTTTTTCTTTTCATATAGTTTTGGGGATTTTTGCTGCAAATAAGAATCTGTACCTACTTAATTCATTATAGTTTGTTTTAGTTTATTTTCAGAATAACTGGATTATTTAATTTCTTATTTTGATTGAATTTCTTTTTGAAGAGGCGAATAATGACCAAGAATTTATTTATTTATTTATTTATTTTTGCAATTTATGTGTTTATCTGTTGCTTTATTAATATTTTTACATGTTCCTACTAGTTTGAAATGATGATGATTGAAGTTACTGTTCTGTTCATCTGCACTAAAGAATTTGATCTTTTTTTTTTTTCAAGGCATAGTTATTTCTTTTTACATAACTAGAAAAAATCAGTGCCCTTGTTTTTGGAGGGGACTAATATCCTCAGTGAAAAGTATAAAGAAATATTTTGCTGTTTAGGTTATAAAGATAGTTATAAACATCAAATGGTAAGCACTGATTATTTCTGGCTGCAAACCCAGTCTAATCTTCAAGACTAGAATTTTTTCCTCATTGCACTTCACAAAAAAATAGTCATTTTTCATATAAGGTAGTAATAATGTAAGTACAATAACTGTCATGACAGAAATGTAGTGTTGCATGCAATATTCTGTGTTCACAGTGAACTTTTTATCTCCTGAAATGTCAGTGCGTTTCATAAACTAGGTATGTACTAAGGCTATATTCATCACTGAGAGAAGGAGATATACGTCATCTGTCATTACAAGCATATATCAAAAACAAACTTGCTAAAACTCGGCAAAACATGTAGGTCCCTATCACTGAGGATGATGGCAGAAACTTACCTCGCATGGCATGTTGTAATGCAGTTGCAAAGAGATGAAGAATGTAGTGATATTTGTTTTAGGACTGCAAAGTAAATTCTTCCTCACACTAGAAGTGTAACAGAGATTTTAGTATTTGACATTAGCTGACATAGGATGACATGTGAAATGTTTTATCTGGTGAGACTGCTAAACTTCCTATGCTTCATGATAAGAAGGCAGTAGATTATGTAACAATGTGAACTCAGTATAACACAGACTGAATGTCATTCAATGAAAGTTGTATTTAAAAATGACTCATATTCAAAGTCCTCTTTCTAGAGTTCCAGTATTGGTCAGAGAGACTCAAGTATTCAAACTGAAAAGCAGATAAATAAGTACACTCACCTTGGTGAACAAGATGTTCTTATTTTCAGTACCACAAACAGCAACCAAGGCAAAGCTTAAATTTTCAGAGTACCTCTCACTTAACTCAGTATGTTCATAATCAATTACTTATGGCAAAGTGTATCCGTGTGTATGTGTAATATTTATTTCCGGCTCCTAAAAGACCTTTTTTTAACTTTCCCTCCCAGTTATCTTATTCACTTTCTCAGTAATTTCATCTTAATGTGTCTAGAGGCTTCACAGATTTTCTTGAACACATTAGTCTGAAGGAACTGGGCTTGTTCAGCACAGAAAAGAGAATACTGTGAGGACACCTCATTGTAGCCTTCCAGTATTTAAAGGGAGTTAATAAACCTGAGGGAAATCAATTTTTTACACAGGTAGACAGTGATAGGACAATGGGGAGTGGTTTTAAATTAAGGAAGAGAGATTTAGATCAGATGTCAGGGAAGATTTTTTACTGAAGAGTGGTGAGGTGCTGGAACAGGCTGCCTAGAGACATTGTGGCTGTCCCATCCCTGGAGGTGTTGTAGGCCAGGTTGGATGGAGCCCTGTGCAATATGATCTAGTATTTGATCTAGCAGCAAGGGGTTGGAACTTGATGATCCTTGAGGTTCCTTCCAAACCAAACCATTCTAGAAATCTGTGATTCTATTAAATCTTTTAAATCATAATCTTATACAAATGTGGTGGAGGAGTAAAGAGTTGATTGCATACTCGGGAGATTAATTAGGGCCAGCTTACAACCTAAAGGTCTGTTAGACTTCTCGTACTCTGCATTAGGCATTCATGTTTACATGCATTAGGATGGCTTGAGTTGGAAGGAACTTTAAAGATCATCTAGTTTCAACCCCCTACCTTGGGCAGAGCTTGTAAGAGTGTGGATCTCTTGAAATTGATCATATCCTGCTTTTCTCTTTGAAGAATTAGTTTTGCACTGACAAACATAGATTTTTGTCATAAGCAGTAGGCAGTCTCTCAAGGTATCGTAACCTGGAGAAATCTCTGATATCTAAGTATCAAAATGAGACAGTACCCCACGTTACGATTATAACACTGTCATCTGTTCTGACCTACTCTATCTTTGTGGTCAGATGATCTCATCCCTTTGTGAAAGTACAAGATCTCTTTGACACCTGTTTCAGATTTGTGACCCATCAGTCTGCAGACATCCAACTACCAAAGCTAGATGTAAATAGGTGTTGAGATGCTTTTTAAATCAGGAGAAAAAAGTATTGTAGTAAAGGCAGAAGTAAAGAATGCTTAACAGTCTTGTTCGGGCACAGAGAAGCATTCACTGTATATCAAGACAGCTTCTTGCCTTTCTATTTTAAAATAATTTTTAAGGCATCTATATAGCAATTTTGACTTAATGTATGTTAAAAGTTTTAATTGAATTTTAAAACTTAACGGCTCAGATTATTTTTAATGGGATATCTTTTATTTTTTCCATGTTTCTTCTGATTTCATTCAAAACATTTTTCAACAAATTCCTTCTTTGGAATGTAAAAATAAGGGTAATAAATACATTCTAATTAACAGATTCAAGAATAATACTTTCTTTTATCCACTTACAAGTCCAGGTATGTAAATAGATAGCAAGTATGGAAAGTATATACATGGCATGTCACACCTCCTGCCCCAACATTTGTGATTTAAATAATTAACTAATTAACATTAATTTTACTCATCCTCACATGAAAGTTAGTCATTCCTGACATTTAAAACTCAATAGTACTCTTTAACTAAAAATAATGGTTTATGATCTCACTGTCCCATTTTGTCTGACAGTTAATTAAGCGCTTTGCTGAGTTTGAAGAAATACATTTTAACTATGAGTAATGTATTGTTGCTCAGTTTGTGCAAAATACTAATTTTATGAAAATTATTTAAAAAGAAATCAGTTTTAGATGTTAACAGTGTAGCTGCATAGTTCTATGTATAGAAACTACTTCTGTGCTATTATCTGAAGTAAAGGCCATCTCTTTCTTAAGCTGTTTCACAATTGCATGTGGTATACTGGTAGTATATTCTTATCTTTAATCCCCTTAAAATAAGTCATAAGATAACCCCCAGTTTGAAGTTCTCCTATCTGTTCATGGATGACCACAACACCAGGAGAAAAGAGGAAGCTGGCAGCAGTGGCAGTGAAAATCAAAGATCATCCCAGTCTGCCTAGTTTTCAAGTTAGAGAAAGAAGTGAGCCAACCTGAGCTCATAGCCCCACAGCCTTGATTTGACAGTGCTGTGACTGGCAAAGATATTAATAGTTTGAATGAGACACTAATTATCACCAAATCCAAGTGTTGATCATAGAAACATGGCTTAAGTTGGAAGGGACCTACAAAGATCATCCAGATTCATCTCCTGGCTTTGCACAGGACTACCTAAAAATGCCTCCTGGTGCACATAGAAATGTACTCCTAGGTGAAGGGAGTTGATCCTCCCTACTCTACTCTACACTGGTGAACCCACATCTGGAGTGTCCAGTTCTGGGCTGCCTGGTCAAGAAAAATGGAACTGCTAGAGAAAGTCCGGTGGAGTCAGACAAATGGAGGGAAGGTTTCTTTTATGAGGGAAGGCTGGAACACCTGGGGCTGTTCAGCCTGGAGAAGACTGAGGAGGAAAAAGAGATTTAAAAATCTCTTAACAGCAAGTATCAAGAGTATGGGGCTAGGCTCTTTTCAGTGGCGTTAGTGACAGAACAAGAGCCCAAAGTGGAACATAGGAAGTTCTATTTGAACATGATAAAGAACTTTTTTACAGTGAGGGTGACAAGCACTGGAGCAGGATGCCCCTGAAAGAGGCTTTACAGTCTCTTTCTCTGGAGATATTCAAAATCTGCCTGAATGCTCTCCTGCATAATCTGCTATAGGGAAGTTGCTGGCAGTGGCGTTGCACTTGATTATCCCCAGAGGTCTTTTCTATTCATTCTGTGATACAATATTGACTCCTTCATTCATAAGAAAATACTTTCCAATGGTACTGTTTCTAACAAGATTGAATTATTTTCATTGCTATGCCTAAGGTTTAGGAGATCATTTGAGTCTAGTCTTGGTCATTGACCTAAGACAGAGATAACAGATTTTCGGAGGGTTCAAGGCGTGTCAAGGAATACTTCATTAAAGAATGGCCTTTTTTTTCTTCAAATATTTGACCAATGAAAATGTTTGAATCAAGAACCAAATTGTTCATTGTCTGGTGCAGCTTCTGTTAATGACACAGAGAATATGTTACCTGAAATATCTATAGCATGTAGATGAATAGTTTGTTACTTCAACAGGAGAAAAAGCACTGTCTTTTAGAGTAAATTTTAGACTTCCTGCATGGAAACCAGCAAGAGAGATTTTAGTTGAAGAAAAGCACTCTTCCCTGTGTGCGCGTTTTCTTTTAAGAATATTTCTAGATTATGGAAACTGCTTAGATGTCTGATGCTACTGTATCTTTAGAAATCTGTGTGTTGCAATTTTAATGGTTTGTGAGTTTTGAAGGAAACTTAATCCTGACTGGAAAACTTCTGATACACTGTGAAGACATCTGCATCCCGATACTAAGGTTTTCACACATCACGTTAATAAGTGAAGGTGTTCTTAAAAACATATTGTGCTAGGCAGCAAGATACACTTCCAGAAGCAAGTGAACGTATTCACCCACCTCATATTGTACTTCACTCTGTCTTCCTATCATCTGTCTCTCATAGTTTTTTTCTATTCTCTTCTTTTTTCGCAGAAAGAAAATCCACTTAAATTGAGTGAACAGTTTGTACCTGTTTAGTAACTATTCTTAGCTACTTTAGACCTTGAACCTGATTACTACCACATGGAAAGGATTTTAGGATAGTCAAGTCCAAGCCTCTATTGGACTCAATTAGATGTTTCTACCTAAGAACATCTTAGTGTGCTTATAATTTGGAGACTCTGTGCTGTTCCATGGTTTATGCTGAATTGTACTAACTTCTCCAGATGAAACAGAGAAAAAAAACAAATAAATAAACTGATATGTGAAAATGAGTTAGAGGTAAAAAATACATATGCTAGCCACAGTTCATGAGCACCAATGTGTTGATTGAGAAAATGAGACCTTTGTGCAGAGTGCTTGTGGTCAGAGATAGAAACAACATACAAGTGTCTTTATTTCCACTTGTTTATGAGAATTGTCAGAATTGTAAAACTTTCAATGTCTGTAAGAAGGGTGTTCTATGCTAGAATGGTAATCAGCAATAGATGCAAAATAAAGTGTGTCAGAACTAGAGTAACCACAAAATATTTTTCTTGTCATAGACCTCAAGATTATAGTAGAATAATGTAATGATTGATGAGGAAAGCGTTCTATTTTAGCTACTTTGCTTAAAGACACTGATGATCTCTCATTGAACTGTCTTTTTTACTCATATTTTAACTCATTCATCTTTAATTAATTTCTCTAGGGCACTGTAACACAATTTCTGCTGTAGCTTAATTTTGTTTGTTTGTTTGTTTGTTTACATTTGCATCAGAATTCTTACTGCTGTTGTGAGAAATAAAGAATAACCATTTTCTGGTCCTTCTCAATTCATAATACCATTTTATTTGTTTCAGGAAATGCCTTGTTTCTTACCCTATATATACTATAAAACAGTTTCAAACCTGTGATCAACTTTATTGTCATTCTCTATTTCTTCCTAATTAAACTATATCTGTTTTAAAAGAGACCAGGTAAAACTATACAGCTCCATAAGTTTTCCTCTCAAACATTTCCCTGTATTGTTTAAGCTTCTGTTTGATGTTTTGATTACACTTGCTGCTGAAATGATGTGTACAGTGAATTATCCATGACAATTTCAAGATGTTTCCAAAAGGGTCTTGCTGATTCAGAAGTCATGCATATTCTTTCCTTCTTGCTGTTACTGTGCACGTTTTTATATCACATTTACTATTTTATTGCCAAATTATTCAGTGTTAGGAGATGTCTGTGTTTCCTAAAGTTGTCTTTAGCACTGCATATTCTGAATAATTCTGTGTTGAGTAGCATCCCCTTTTTCAGGTCATTTACCAGTGTACTAAACTGTTCACAGTGCCTCTGTTTATCCCACATTGTGATGCTTGCCTCATTCTGGTTAATTAAGAGACTTCCTTTCTTCCCATGATAACTTGTTTTCTTTAGGAGGCTTCATGACAGACTTGTTATAACTTCCCACAATATTCCTAGACACTATCAGCACACCCACCTGCTATTTGAATCTGTGCTACCATGTTTTTGAGATATTTTTATCTTCAATGCTATCTTGATTTCTTTTCAATACAGCTTCTTTATCCTTATAATTGTTATATTTGGTCTTTAAAATTTCTACCAGGTGCCCTGGAGCTGATCACAAAGACAGTAGTCTGTAGCTTCTTTATATCATTTCCAAATATGATGATTTTGAAAATGAGCGTCCTGTTTGCAACATTCTGCTGTTGCAAACTTGCTAACTACACTGGACTAGTATTTCACTCTGTGGCCACTATGTCAAAGAGGGTGAAAGTACCAATTAATAAAAGTTCAGAAACATATTCAGTGTGAGATATTTGTGTCAGTAGATAAATGCTTGATGATTTATTTTCTGTAGTGTTTTTAGTTATCAGTTCTGTTTCATAATTTACTGTTTCACAAAATGCCACTGTAGTCAATACTACTGCACCTGCTTCTCAAACTGACACGTGGTTATTTGACATTAGAAATAAAAATAGGAAGAAAAAAGTCAAAATATACTGTTTCCTATTACTGTAGCATCAGTAATACTTTGCATTTAAACATTTGGTTTATGAACAGACAAGATATAATGCAGAGATAAAAGCAGGATATAACATAAACTTAAACTGCACCTTGATAATGAAGGAAGCAGTAGCATGTGGCATTGTCTTAAAATATTACCATAACAAAGCTAAGTTTGCAAAGGCTTTGCAGAGATTTAGTTAATCTTCCTTAAATAGGCTTTGCAGTTCTAGGTTTTTGGTAATACCACCTACAGTATGTCAAATTCATATTGTAAATGCACAACTGATTTTTGGGATGCAAGTACTGCAGATTTTATTAAAGACCAGAAAGTTCTTGAATACATTTCTACGGGATTATGAATATAATTTTGTTTTCATGGTGTTTGAATGCATTTCTGTATTTGGCACTTACCAGTACCAAATATGCAATGTCAGTGGCTGTATCTGCTTCAATTAATTTGAGCAGGAGCAAAGCCAGGTCCTGAAATTACTAGGCACCATCTCTGATTTTAAGCAAACCTAGATAATTTCTTTCCTCGGGATTGTTATGGCTGGATTCTGGGGAAAACAAACAAACAAAAAAAATCCAGACCAAACCAAAACGCTTCTATATTCTGTAATCATCAGTGCAAGGATCAAGACATTTCTTAGAGGATTATTAGCTTTGCAACAATTGCAAAATATACTGCAGTCCTTCTCAATTTATCTAATTAACACATTGCCTCCATGATATCTGACAACTAATTCTGGAGACTGCTTTTGTTTGAAGTCATATACATACTTAGAGAAAAAGGAACATATTCTAGGAAAAGGTAGTTAAATAGTTATTCTGCTAAGTGGGTCCTGTTACGGGCTTTTGTTCTGTAATCCGCATATATTTCTATGTGGAAAATAACGTTTTATATGAGTTTGAAATGGTATTACTTTTAAACACTGAAGCCAATTGTGTATCTGTTGTTTATTTATTTCAACAGGTACCTCATAAGCTTTCAGATCTCAGGTTTATCTTGTACCTTATTTTAGGTTTCCATAATGATTTTTACAGACATTTTTCTTGGATCTAAGATGTACTACTCCTTTGTTTGGATACTGTTTTCCTCTTGTCTACTTTCTCTCAAGAGTCACTCACTATTGTATAGTTATGTGAATTCTGTTGCTACATTAATTTGAAATTTAAGATGTATAGGATTTTTTGCTATAGTTTACAGGGCAATTATGCTATGATTGTGCTTCTGTTTTGGTACTGCTTTCTAAATGCTTTAATGACAGAGTATAAATGTAAGAAGACCGAGCTGTTCTTGAGCCCACAACTCAAATGTGACCTCAATTCACGGGGGCCATAAAGTGAGATTGGGTGTTCTGCTAGTGTCTTTTAGAAGAATCTCTGTAGCTGGTGTACCTTCATTTGTCCAATCTTTTCTTCCATTTTTGGGACAGCAAAACAATGTGAGTAAATTTTCATTTTTATTTACTGTTTTTAATGATGAAGTGAAGTGACATTTCTTGTCCCAATTAAAAACAAACAAACAAACAAACAAACAAAAACTTTGATTTTCTGTAGCAGTATGTGTTTGCATCATGTCGTGATTGACTGTCCAAAATTTAGAGATGTTGCTTTTATTTTATTTATTATTATTATTATTTTTAATTTAAAGACCTTGCTTTGGTATAACAAGTTTTAAATTTTTATTTGGTCTTTCTTTAACTTCAAAAGAATCTGGCTTGCTTGTATGGTGTTAATGCATAAAAATAGCCATTCTTCTTCCCTCAAAATTAAAATATACAAAACCAGTAATAGATGCAGTTTGTTGAATACTGTGTCCTATTTCTGTTTTCGATGTTTTTTTCCCAGGTACTGGTGCAGGATGTTTAGGATGTTTATCTACCCTGACACATTTTTCTCACTACTGTGACTCTGATCTCTGCTCTGCTTCATGTTTTTATTTCTCCTTCTCACTCTTTCTTTTGTAAACACAGCAATCTGTCTTTCTGACCTAATACATACATGACCTTGCTCACTATTCTTCACTTTGAACGTATATGAGGCAATCCTTTCCAGCAAAGGAACATTGTTCCCTTCAATGTCTTTTCTGATAATCCTGTACACTTACAGCTCGGTAGCTGAGATGTACATCTTTCCATTGAACTATGTAAATATCTAGTTATATCAAGGAAATTCCTTTGAACATTTCATAATGGTTTACTAACATCCAAATTGCGAGCATGATTTCAGTCCTACTGCTCATGCAACCTTTCTCAGCAAAACATACTGAGCTAGCAACTCTGATGATATTTTTAGAGATGAAAGTAATAACAACTCATCACCTCTTCCTAAATACATTTTTAATAAGAGTACAGCACATAGTGACACAGTGTGTTAGGGCATCAATATTTCATCTGAAAAGATTAGAGTTGTTAGTTCAGACCACTGAAGAAAATGAATTTAAGGAGTTCTCTCATTATCTTAATTTAGTTTCCGGGTTTGAGTGTTTCATACTATTTCAACAGCATTTCAAGAGGTGATAAAAGGCAGGTGCTCAGTGCAGCATTAGGTATTCAAATAATAATCTGTCTTCTCATAAGGGATAAGAATACTTGGCTGAAAGGCTGAGCATTTTCAACACTCATTTCTGCCACAAAACAGAGAGCAATAAATAAACTTAAAGTTCTAGTAATATTTGCCCAAGCAAAACCTTATGATTACTATCAGTAGTTGGTATTACTGTGAATTCACTGCCTTCATGTGTAAACTTACATAGTACCCTACTGCTTGTTCTATCATACATCATGTTTTTTCCCCTCAATTTTCTGAGTGATGAATTCTCTCACAGATCACAAGTACATTTCAGACTTCCAACCATATACATTCACAGAATATGTACTAGATTTTTTTTTTATTTCAAATGTTTTTTTTTTAATTTCACAAAGTGAAATTTTTTTTTACCAGTCTTATCAAAATTAATTTTTCAGTTATTGTTTTGTTCAATTTCTCTCCATTTCTACACTGAAAGTTCTGAAATTATGTCTGATTCTGAGTTGGTCACCAATTCTATTTAGTCTTTAGTGTCTGGAATGAAACAGTTTATATAAAATGAAGTTGATTCACATTTCTATCTGTTGGTACAGGATTATGATACAATCGTCACGTTTAATTTATTCTGAAAGTACATGAGTTTTCATTGTTTAATCTCCAACTGTAGGAGACAAGCTTTTTCCAGTAGTGCTGCCCAGTAGTACTGCTGAGCATTTCTTTATTGTTAGTAATTTTCTTAATTTTTGAAGTCGTTTGTGTATAGAAATGACAGTCAGAAAGTGACAGTGCTAATAAACAGTTTAGTCATAAATTATCATAACAAATCAGGTAGCAGTAAATGTGTAATTAAAAAATGAGGCGGGACGTGGTAAAAGCAAAGAAAAAAAGAAGTAATTGCCAGAATTCCTTTCTCTGGAACAGCTTTGGGTTGTTCTGATTTCTGTGCTCCAAAAAAAGACTGTGTTTTGAATTGTAAATAGGTTAATTGTATCTTGAGCTTTGATATAGCTATAATGTATGTGAACTCACTGGTCTAATTTAGATACTTGAAAGTATCCAATGTGTGGATACCAGCTTCAGAAAATATCATCTCACTTCCCTGTTTTGCTCTTTGTCATGAACTTCTTGTCAAAAGAGAAGCAAATGCCAAGAAATATGAACTATTTAAAAAGATGAGGGATGTAAAAGCTATGGTGCATCTAAAGCAAGATAAAGATTATAACCAAACCCTATTTAAAACTTCATAGACCTGTAAAATAGAAACTGCAGTTTTGTTTTTATTTATTCTTTGACACTTCGATACTTCTTAGATTACTTCCTTTAGGGAAAGAGCAGAGAGTCAGATAAAGGCCTATCTAAAGCCTATCTAGCAATACCTAGAAAGGTATTGCTGCAACATTTAAGTGGAAATCAACAGCAAGTAAAAATAGCCAAACATAAACCTGATAGCAACATCCTTAGAATCAATGTACTTCCTTTTTAAGAAATCAAAGGAGATTTCTTAAAAAAAAAAAAAAAAGGTGTTTTTTATAGTTTTTGTTCACTTGTTTGTTGTTTTTAATTAAATAAAGTGCACACAAGTTAAGAAGAATATTATGTACAAGTCATAATCAGAGTATGCAGAATATTATTTTGTGGTAAAGCAAAGTACTTCTATTCCATCAGAACACTGTAACTTTAATTTATATTAGAAGCTCCATTAAAATCTAATGATGTGAACAAGGATTGTAATATCTACCCTGCAAACAATGTTATATCTTTTTTAAAAAGTGTTATGGTGGGTATTGTGACAACATGCAGTTGGACAAAAAATACAGGCAAATTTATATGTCTTGACAGTACCTGATAGTACCATTACTCCTCAGAAATATGACACATGTACTCATTCATGTGAATGCACAGATGATGTATTCCTACAGGAATAATGTTCCTATATAGTAAAATAGGATTATTGCAGTGCTGTATGATTTAATGTATCATTTCTGACAGCACTTTCTAATTGAAAACACTTTCTACCCTTCAAATATATTGAAGATGTTCAACTTTTAATACAGCAAATCTTTCTTGAGTAGTGAAAATTACTGACTCCCAAAAAAGAACTAATCTTCTTAAGATAGTTACACCCTAAAACTTCAGTAAGCATGAGATTTATTTTTTAAACTTTCTCATCATTTCCATTTGAACCCACTAAATAATCTGAGGTTTATCTGAATATTGAGCGTCCCGTACTTGCTAGGTAGAATTAAAAGAGCTATGACAAGAAGTCAAGCATTAATAACTTCACAACCAATTGTTCAAAATGTTGAATTCTGTTACACAATGTGCTGGAATTTAAAATTTTCTGATGAGTGATTTTCAGACATTGCAGTAATATAAACGAAGTAATTTCATCCAAAATAATTTGACCATAGAACAAACCTCCAAACATTGCTACCAGATGTCTCTTGCATTGTTTTTTCTGATAAACTTAGTACTTTGCTGATTTCTTCTTGCAGATGTTATATCCTGCTTGTGTGAAGACCACTTACATAAGCACTAGTATTAACTGTGCTTCACTTATGTTTTGCTCCTAGTTTGTTGAAATGAGGTTGAAAATCAAAGAAACCAGAAGTAGATCAAAGATTTTTAGAAACACATTTTTCCTGTAGTGTATGCAATGGCTTAGAACAGCTGCTGTATAAAATGAGCTGACTCATTCAAGTTTCTTATAAAGTCAGCACTGGTAAACAGTATATAAACCATTACTTTAGAATTTCATGTCTCATGCATTGAACTGGAAACATTTTGAAAAATTTATAGAGTTAATTAAAAGGAAATTCTTTTAACTCTCTTTCACACTCAGTGGCTGATTTTTCTTGTTCTGTGTTAATGAGGTCTTCTGTTCTGACATGAAATACTGACAGAAAGCCCAGCAAATGTCTTTCGTAATTGTCACCAGAATCTGTCTAAACAGTATGATAAATGTCAAGTTTCAATCAAAAAAATAAATGACTCTGTTCTGTGGAGACAGCCACAAACTGTTGAGATTCATGTCATTCTGTTTGCCAGCAATTGGCTACACTCTTCCACTTTTCGTCTGAGCATCTACCTTGCACTTTTTCAAAGGGGGCAGATAGGGCAGAAATTCAAACTTTGTACATAAATTTGACAGTTAAGAGTTTTTCATAGCAGAAGATCTGTAGTCCTGTTACAAGTGTACTGATACTGACTGAAATTTCTTTGCAGGTTATGGTTTAAATACCTTATCTGTGAGAATCTCAGTGTCCTTCAGTCATAATTGTTATTATGATCCTCTCTGTTATGGTGATGTAAACTCAAAGGTTGGAGGCAGATTTTGTCCATTATTTCTTTTTGAAAGGCTAATTTTTGTCATCGTGGAGTAAACTCCCTAATCAGTCACAGTTTCTTCTACAGCTAAACAAGTCTGACAACTGAGCTCACACCTTAGAACGATTTTCACACTTTTTAGGTAGAACCAGCCAGCTTACTAGCTTTGAATGGTCTATAATTTAAGAGACAGATTTTGATGATGCTCTATCTACACAGAGTTGGACTGAGAACTCTTTTACAATATTTAAAAGCTTTCTGCCTAGCAGCAGGCATAAATAAAGATCCATTATTATGTACACTTGTTATCTCATAAACTGAGATATTTTCTTCTTTTTTAGAAGAAAAGACATAAGAAAAACATTTCTTAAAAGAAATTTTAAGAACTGCCTACAAGATATTCATAATGAAGTTGCAAGTAGTGTGTTACTTATATAGAGTAGACTCTGCACCTGAGAGGTGGCAAGCCTGGATATGTATGGTCTGAATTTTGGTCCTTTATGGAACCAGGAGTTCCAGCTCAGACGTCCTACTATTCTGTGATTCTGTGATTCAATGAATAACTCTTCTCTGCCCATGATTAAGGTTATGTCACAGAATCACAGAATTGTAGGGGCTGGAAGGGACCTCTAGAGATCATTCAGTCCAACCCTCCTGCTAAAGCATGTTCGCTAGATCAGGTTGCACAGGTAGGCATCCAGGTGGGTCTTGAACGTCTCCAGAGAAGGAGACTCCACAACTTCCCTGGGCAAAAATAACTGACACTTCCTGCTTAAAACCCAACATGTCAGAAGAATTGTGAAGCCCTGCTTTCACAGTCTATATTTGTACTGAAAATCAAGGTCAAGTGAGCTTTTGCCCTTCTGCTCCATAGGAGGTTTCAGGCCACCCTGGAGCTCGTCTTAGGACACCTTATGTTCTGTTAGCTGTCCTTATTTGAAAGAAAAAATAAGATTATGATAACATGAATTTGTCTTGCAAAATCATGACTATATTAATAATTAGAAATATGATTAACATTTAAGTAAATAATCTGATACCTGAATAGCTTAGATCCACAGAAATGTTTTCCACTACTGAACTGAGCATTCCCCCACCCTCCAAAATGTGTTTGTCCAAATGCAGAGCTAAGTGTTTCCAGTGATCACTATTCCATGTTTCTCAATGCAACTTTTAAGGTATTCTCTGAAAATCTACATTTTTCTTGATAGGACCATCTTACTATGAATAGTCTAAAAAAACCCCAAAACCTTCCTCTCTGAGTTATCTAAAAAAATTAACCTTCCTCCCCAGCATGTTGGCATGTATGCGTTCTGGCTCACTGGAAGCTGTGATTGTGACAGATTATCACTTGATTTAGTTTTTCATACCTGACACGTGAATATAATTTTTCATGTTGAAAATATGATGTTTCACATCTCTGTTTGCTTATTGGGTGCATTTTACTTGGATATAATGTAAACAAGTCTCGAAACAAAATAACCACCACAATGGGCAAGTGTAGAAAGAAATGAAATATTGTTACATTCAGAAAATAAACATAATCAGATTTTTTGTATTGCGTGTGCAAAAACGTGAGGGGAGGAATATAACAACCAACGCTCTCTTCACATGAAGAAAGATATGTCTTTCACAAAAGATATCAAAGCAGTTAAGTAATTCTACTCACAGTTTCTAAATTTGTGTGTGTGCCAGTAATGCTTTTTGATACAGAAAATGCATTCAGAGTTAACTGAACGTTTAGGCTCACAGAATGTCATTGTCAGTCCGATGCATCCAGATTTGTATTACTGAACAACTTTTTGAAATGAGATTCAGAGGCAAGCAGGGCAACAACCTATTAAGAGTAAATCAATTATATTTCAGTGCTTATTTCCTTCTGCTCTGACTGTGGAAAGAATTGGAAGATGTTTGGTGTGTTACTCCAGGATCAATTCTGGAAGATCAGATGGATGTTATTATTCAAAGAAAGAGGCATATGGAAAATGAGGGGGAAACGAAGTTGGGATTCCTTAAGGATTACTTCTTACCTGGCAATTCCAATCTTAAAGGCAAATGTTATTTTCTGTATGTTTCTTTGCTTTTCCATGCTGAAAGGTGGAAGTAAAACTCAGGAGGTATGCTTAAAACCTTTACATAGCTTCACAGTTACCTCTTTATTTTGCATTTTCCTCAGGAAAACAGAAAGACTGTCAAAATGGACAGACTTTCTTTAGGGTTCCTTAATGGTGCCTCTCCAGATGTAGACCTCAAGCATCTGGTCATCGCCATTTACCACAACTGGTCTCATAGTAGAGGGATCTCAGTGCACATCATCAGAATTTATTCCAGATGAAACTAAATGGGAAAATATATGACAGAAGCATACATGTTGTACTTTACCTTTTCATGCTCATTCATTCCTTGGTAGCAAAATAGGGCAATTCCAAAGTTAAAAACTCCTAAAAGTATACATTGTGGATGTTGACCACTCAGCAACAACTCAGCACCATCCTCAGTTACACTCTGCTATTGTCTACTTAAGTAAGTCTACTTGGTAATGTAGTTGTCTAAATTTCTGAGCAGCTCAAACTTCAATACTCATACTAAAATGAGCTTCTTAGAAATTAAGATTAATGTTAAATATTCATATTTATAAATTAAATATTATTAAAAATGAGTATATTGTTAATATTATTTCTGAAGCAAATACAATCACAGAATCACAGAATTGTAGGGGTTGGAAGGGCCCTCTAGAGATCATCAAGTCCAACCCCCTGCCAAAGCAGCTCCCTAGCCCAGGTTGCACAGGTAGGCGTCCAGGCGGGTCTTGAACACCTAAGATATTTATAGAGATGGGTCATATATCATCTGAGTCTTTTTTTTCTCTTGGCTGAATAGGCCCAGGTCTCTAAATCTTTCCTTATATGGAATCATCTTAGAGGCCCTCTGCCGGACTCTTTCCAGGAGATCCCTGTCTTTTTTTGTACTGGAGAGCTCAGAACTGGGCACGATACTCCAGGTGAGGCTTCACCAGGGCAGAGTAGAGGGGGAGGATCTCCTCCTTCGACCTTCTGGCCTCTTTTTAATGTGTCCAGGATGCCATTGGCCTTCTTGGCCACCAGAGCACACTGCTGGCTCATGGTCAACCTGTTGTCCACCAGGACCCCCAGGTCCCTCTGCACAGAGCTCCTCTCCAGCAGCTCATCCCCTAACCTGTACCAGTGCATGTGGTTATTTTTCCCGGGTGCAAAACTCTACTACACTTGCTCTTGTTAAACCTCATCTGGTTATATAATACGACAAGAAATCATAAAACTCACACTAAAACAAATAACTCCCTTCACAAATGCTTTTAAAGAAACATCTATTAATTGTACATCAGAGTGTACATCCGATGGGTAAAAATCCCACTGTCTTATATTTTGGCTGAATCCAAAGCAGATAAGAAATTTCATAAATCATTACCAAACCTCAACAAGGCAGTATAGATGCTTATGCTTGGTATTGTCTTTATTACACTTCTGATAACTGGGGTTAGAGAACACTTTTGAAAGCTGTCAAACTAGCTTTTTCCATGAAAAAGAATCTTACTTGAGCTTTGTCTGTCTTATTCCACCCTTTGTTACAGTAGATGATGTCAGTCTATTTTGAGCTTTATCCACTTGACTTTGACACTGAGACATCAAACTGAAATGAGAATGACAATGTGAGGATAGCTGCTGATGATAAAAAGTAAGCAGACCATTTTCCTTCTCCATCACTGATTTTCAGGTCTCTAATAGTTCTGAGTCTTTTGGGATCTCCTCTGGAACTCTTCTCACCACAGTGTATTTCTTCAGGGGGGTGAATGGTGTGGTTGTGTTGAAGGAGCTGTCAGTTTGATAGAAGGAAGTCGTTGTATACATAATGAAGGTTCAAACTATTTTGACCAAAAAGAAAAAAAAAAGAAAAGAAAAAATCAGCACTTCCAGGGCCTTCTACATTCTGTTCAGCTGTAAGTCTCTAGGGAGTACTTTGAAATGCTTTGTTTTAGGTAACTGATTTGTTTTGAGGCAGGGATATCCTTTTTTTTTTTTAATTTCATTCAGTTCTGTAGTTTTTCTACTGTTTTATCTCCCTCTCGACTTTCATTCTGTTACTGGAGAAGCATCATTTAAACAAATGTCTCTGCAAATGTTAAGACTGGTTTCCCAGATTTGTCTTTTTTTTCCTGACTGACTCGAATGTTTACAATGAGTCAAAATGCAATTTGAGGGCATTTATAACACTTTCTCTTTTTTTACTTCTTTTTCCACATGGACCCACTGTGTCAAGTAAAGTGTGTGCTGTTTCTGCAGATTTCCTTTTATTTACCAACTTCTATGGCATTTTTTTTCTTCTTTGCAGATTGCTTCCCTTACTTCTCTGTGACCATTTTGGATAAACTCAGTCACTATAGTCCAAAGCCCTATAGATGAGGGATAAAAAATATGGCTGTACAAGTCTAAGAAGCCAAGATAAAAGTAGTAAGAAGAACTCTTGTCTGACTTGCTTTACTTTCCAGTACTTTCCAGTCACTGGTACATCTAGGTCTGAAACTACTGTAATTTTTATAATGGGACAGTTTAGGATTTTTTGACAAAATCCACCTCACAAAAATTTATATACCAGCTTTGTGGGGATACTTTCTGCCACCTTTCTGCTTCAGCATATTTTTGTGCTTGTAGAGAAGATTGTAAATGCTGAGTTTCCGACAGAAATGTAGAAAAAACTTACATCTGAGACTGGGACCAAGTTAAGCAAAATTTACTCTGGATTCACATTCAGGCTGGAGACTTCTGTGCCATTAATTGTTACTGACTGCACATGTTCTCTTTCTAAGTTTTACCAACTTCATTATATTGAATTCTGTATCTATAATGATCTTAAAAACTAATTTCGGAGCCAATAGGGTCTGAGGACCTAATGATAGACAAAGAGAGGGAAAAAATAATGTGATGTCAGATTCTGACCTGAGAGTTCTTGCTACAGGGCTAAATTGAAAAGGTATCCACACAGGCAAATGAGTTTGTCTCCTCAAACAAATAAAGGATAGCTAAATACATGGCTTGAGGTCATATAAAAATAAAATTGAAAATTAACACTCAATCTCTAAGCCTGCTGAAAAGGGATGTAAGTAATATTGGTGTTTTGGGTGAAAGGAACAAGTCCAGGTAACATCCTAGCAACCTAAACTCTATTACAATGAACTATGCCAGCCTCCTGAAACAGAGCATATGGAGCTTGCAGGCTGGAAGGATAAAAGGCTGAATCATATTTGTTCTTTGGCCATGCATTTGAAATAGTTTTTTCCCACTACCTTCAGTCTGAATATCTTGCTCAGGTGGCAATACCATAGAATCATAAAATGACTTGAGTAGGAATAGACCTTAAATAGCACCCGTTTCCAACTCTCCACCATGGGCAGGACTGCCACCCACCAGTTCAGGCTGCCCAGGGCACTGTCCAACCTGACCTTGAATACCTCCAGGAATGGGACACCCACAGCTTCTCTTGTCAGCAGTGCCAGTGCCCCATAACCCTCTGAGTATAGAATTTCCTCTTAACATCTAATCTCAATCATTCCTCTTTTAGTAAGGCTTACGGGAATGTTCATTCTTTCCTTTAATGAAGGATCAGTAATTAATCCAATTTGCAACTATTTTGTGCATTTGAATTGATAGCGAGCAAGGGACCAGATTCAGTGGTTATAGTTCTTCCATCTTGGAGATGAGTGAATATGTATGCGTCTGTGAATGTAACATCAATAAATGCCAGAATCTCTGACCTCATAGTATCCTACAGCTAATCAGTAATAAATTTAGATTCAAATCTCCTTAGACAGAAGAGAGAATTGAAGTTGGGTTGTTGATTTAGAGAAGTAAAGTGGCTTTGCCATCATGAGTTTTTGTGGATATTCTTTTTCATCAGGCAGCATTTGTCAAATTTCTTAATGACAGCGAAATTTTTGAGGCTATATATAACAAGAGTGGATGTTAATGCATAATAAATTTCAGTTTTCCCATTACCTAAGTTAAAAGACTTCTTGAAAGCACACATAGTCTTGATTTGAAAATAATGATGTTTTAATGAAGATGCTTTCTTCTCAGGGGTGAGCTTCTACCTGCTTTCAGGCAATCTAAACCAGTGGTAAGAGCATGAAAGAAAGTTTGTGGTGTACTCCATAGTCAGATGCTGAACATTTTTGTAGGTGTGTAGGTCTACAATCCAAAAACCTATAGAATTTACTTACTTCATATTTCCATCTCCAAACATCCTAAGTTCAGAGCAAATGGAAAGGAAGAGAACAGCAATTAAATGAGACAATTGAGAAAATGGAATAACAAGAAAACTGAATAATAAAAGAAAATAAATAATAAAATAAAAACTAACTTTAAGAAATAATGTGATGGAAGGGGATGCTATGGAGAGGTATTAAAATGACAGAAATGAAAAGCTGGAGAGAGGAAGATTTTACAGCTTTTTTTTTTTTTTAATCGAAAACTATTGGCAATGTGTAAGTGAAGACAGAAGCAATCAAACACCAATCCACTAGCAGCCATATTACCTATTCTTAGTAATGTGCTTGTTTTGTGTGAATTAAGTTAGTCGGGCTCAAGAAAAAGGATTGCAGAGAATCATGTACACGTACACATGAAATTATAAGAAAGACAAGAGGGAAATAAATTATTTTATATGTCTAATTGTATATTTTTAGTTTTTTATACAATGTGATTCCAAGTTTATTTTTCTCATTTTAGAAAATGCCCTAAAAATAATCATTTCTTCCTGGGATTCCTCATCTCCAGCTGAATCATGTGCTTCCTTGACATCCATAATCTCCCTCTCTCCAGTTTCAGTCGAAGACACAATGTAAACTTTGATAAAACAGAGCAAGTGAGGAAAATTTCCCACCTTCCTTGCTAACTGTGTGGGTGCTCCGAAGAGTCACTGCCTTCATAGTAGCAGCTGGATATTCACTGTGCTGAATCAAGTATGAGAATAGAAACTGTATATATGCGTTGTTTTAGCAATTGCGCTGGAAATTATCCCTGGAGACATTCTCAGCCCAGTAATCTCTTGCAGCAGGAATGTCAGTTTTGCTTACATACTTATGTAAAAGGTTTCAATTGTTGCTTGTTCAGATTAATGTTTTACTTACGGTAGTTGCATGCACAAATTCAGGTTATCTGTGCTTTAAAAGCAAAACTCTGGCAGTGAAATGATAGTGGTAATTACTTCAAGGATTAACTTATGAAGGTCTACACTGGTTCTCTTTCACGTTTAGTGTGAAATGATTAAGAAACTTCACAAAGAAACCACAAATACGAAATGACTGCGTGCTATTTAGTTATGTTGATAAAACATTTATGAGACGAAAAATTTTGAGATGGTAGTAATTGCTTTTGTTCTCTCTCTTTTCTCTTTCTTTTCACTTCTTTGCTATTTCACTTGTAGCTCTTCTAACACCCCCGGGTTTCTAAAATAATTTCTAAAACTACTAGGAGTCTAGTAACCCTTAATTTTGATTTTGAGGGAATATTCATTTTTAAGTGATTTTTATTCATTAGGAGAGACTTTTCTGTTTCTGTGCAAGTCTGTGCCTGACAGACAAAACAGTTCTTTGTGTTTTGAGCTTTTTCTTTTTTTGTTATTGTGAATCATGATGCAGTTCTGGCCAAGCGTACATCAGTTCACATCCTTAAAGTCATAAGGAGACAATTCTGGTTACAGGTAACATAAAGAAGTCGCAACATAACCAGTCTATGGTTTTGTCTTGCTTAATAAATAAATAGTGACTACTGACAGTCCTTCAGCTTCAACAAGGCTGTGTTCTATTATCTATCTTATGGCAATCTTTTCCTTTCAAAGCATAGAAAATATAACTTTAATTCACATTGCATGAAGGTTACTTGAAGTGTATTCTTTAAGCATATAGAAGATAATCTGCTACTTGATGATTATCAGATCTTCTGCGTTTGTACCCTATTAGTTTTTATTACCTTTATGGCATTTGTAGAGTCCAAAAGAGAAAGGCAAAGATATATTCGTCCATTCTGGGCAGAGATGAGAACTGCAGGGTCATGAAAGCACTGACTTTCATGGAGAACCCCATGTGCTAGGTGGGAGTATCAAGTTACCGTGTGTGTTCAGTTAATGGTGAACTTTAGGGGTTGAGTAGTAAGTCTGTGCTTGATAGCTGCCCAATTATAACACAGAGTACCTTGAGATATGCTTGCAAGCTAATACAAAAGTTGAATGTTGTTTGACCAGGTCTACCCCAGCAAAGTGGACTTTCAAAACAGTTACCAAAAGTAAGAAGTTAGGTTTCTGCTTAGAGTCAACTAAGAATCTGCTTATAAGAGTCATCAAGAAAGAAATACAAATTTCTGACATTATCAGTAACTTTCCTGGTACTGCCTTTTGCAAAAGTACATGTGAAGTTAGCAACACTCCCATGTAGTTTTATTTGCTGTTGTCTTTTGCCGATAGTGCAAAGTCAAAATTCAAAGCTTGCAAAAAAAATAAAATGACAGGCAACTGCTGAATCTTATTTGTTTGTTTGTTTCAGATTGAAATTATGTACTTCTGGTCTTGAGGATTATAAAGGGAATAAGAGGAAGTTGTTTTGTTTTGAGAAGAACTGCTCCCTGAAGTCATGCCCAATAGTTGTTCCTTAAAAGCAGAATCCAGGGGGTGTATGGAGACCTATCACCTGGGTATAAAATTACAGTGGCGAATTCATCCAAAAGTAACTGTCTTTTCTCACATCTAGAATTCTACATCTCTTGTTTTTTCTTTTGATGAGGTCTTTTGCTGTGATCTACAGGAAAAGGGAACACTCCAAGTGTCTCTTCACTGATGAGATTCAGTGGTTGGATGACTTTTTCACATTAGGCAGGTGGCAGGAAGACTGTGACATTTGTGTCTTAACACTGAAAGAACTTAAGTCTTGTGTTCCTTTTCATGTGTGGGAAGAAACTGTATTACAATCAACATATTTTTGATAAAAATAACTTGAAAAACTGCAGTTTCTTGGAGGGAATGTAGTGTGAGGTGGTGTGTCATGCTTCTCAGCAAAGTTCTCCACTCCTAAAAGGATTCCCATAACTTCTCTTACTTAGCAGTGTAACAAGAGGTTTACTTTGTTTATGTATTCTGTAGGTAGAAATGACAGCTGAAATTTTTTACATGCTTAGATTTTTATAATAATCTTCAGAAGGTCTGGGAAAAAAAAATCCAGGAAGGAGAGAAGTAGTCTCCAAAATTTTCTTTAATTTAGAACTTGAAAGGATATAGAAAGTTTAATATTCTTTCAAAAACTAGCTTTCCTTTCTTTCCATCTGCGATTTGATTTTAATTTGATTTTAAGAGCTTTATCTATGGGATTAAGTTGTAGTGTTCCCAGGGTTGTATTACATGTGGACATGCAAATGAAAGTAAAAGTATGGATTTCAAAGCTTGTTTTTTTAAAAAAATACAGGACAAATCAAAACAGAGTGATTTCTTGAAGAATGTGTAAAAATGTGGATTTTGAATTTTGATGAATTTGACAAATTTCAAATATCTCTTTGCAAGTATTTAACCATTAGAAAAAAGAACATAATAGCATTATTGTGCTCTCTGTACTTGTTGTAGTTTCCACTCAAATAAATAGGTAACATTACTTTTAGAGCAACATTTTATTAGAGGATAGTGATGCCTTCTGAATAATAATTTATGCACTGTAGGCTTCATGCAGTCAAGTTTTGTGCATGTATATTTGGCTGTACATGAATCATCATTTCTGTCCAGGAAGTTCTTCCACACAGAGCCATTCACTGAAAAGTTGTAAAAGAGTGTCATTCATAATAAACATTTTGAATGTACAAAGTTACTAGTTTTGAAAGGTTATTTTCATGTTTTTCTTAAACAGTAAATGCCTATTTTCTGTTGGTATGTTTATAAAAAGTTGAATGTATGCAAACATGACAGCACTTCTTATAAGAAGCATTATGAATCACATTTTATCTTTGGGCAGAATGCCTACATGTATACTTAAACCTTTAAAAAGATAAAATTTTATATGACGGCATATATTTGTATTTGTAGATTGCTCCGGAAGTATTGTGTCCTATTTATTTCTGTGAAAACTACAACAGATACAAGGAACACAATAATACTATCAAGATATAGCACATTCTCAGCTACAAAATACTATTTGTCTACATCATTACCACCATTCGGTATGCATTTTCACCAGAGGTGAACAAGAGCCTCGTCCTGTACTCATAAAAATCTGCACCAGCAGAGGTGACCCACTGTCACTGTCAACACTGCTGAAATGCACCACCCACTGCTCACTGTGCTTACATACACTGTTGGATCCCCTTAAATGTTCAGCAAGTGTCAATGACTGTCAGTGGGTGCCACTTTTTTTTTACATGCAGGAATTCAGTTCCCACCTTTGCTTCATATGTACTTACATGTCAGATGTCATTTTTGTCAGAATGCCCCTCTGCTGTCATCTGTCACATAGCAACAAAATATAATGGAATATTGATGGGAAAGTTCGACATCTTCTGTCATACTACCAATATCCTATTCTGACATTATGGACCAACATAATAAAATAGGAGGTAATACTTTCAGAGCAACCCTCATACAACACACACTCTTATCTTCCTGCAGCAGAGTGAAAACACCTGAGAAAGAAATCTGATATCTTCCAAAACACTGAAGTAGCACTGCAACCATGACATAATGTAGTTTCATTTCAATGATCGAGGCTGGAAGGGGTTTTGGGGGATTATCAGTTTCAACCCTACTTTTCAAGCAGGTCCACCCAGAACAAGGTGCCCAGGGCCATGTCCACGTGGCTTTTGAAAGTCTGCAAGAAGGAGACTCCACAACCTTTCTGGGCTTCCTATGCCAGTTCTCAGTCATCCTCAGATGTTCAGAAGGAGCCTCTCATGCTCTAGCTTGTTCTCAGTGCCTTTTGTTCCATCACTGACAAAATGAAAAGAGCCTGGTTCCATCATCACTACATCCTCCCTTCAGGTATTTATAGACATTGATAAGATTCGTCTTGAGCCTTCTGTTCTAATGGCTAAAGAGTCCCAGCTCTTTAAGATTTTCCTCAAAGGAGAGAGATTCTAGTCTCTTAATTATCTTTATGGGCTTTCTGAGCACTCTTTGTAGAAAGGCCCTAGGGCAGTCCAGGGAGACTATCTCTCCAGCACTGAAAGAAGGATCAATTCCCTCAACCTTCAGGCAATACTTTGCCTAACAGTAACTCAGGATGCTGTTAGCGTTCTTCTCTGGCCAGGGCACACTGCCAGCTCATATTCAACTTGATATCCACCTGAACCTCAATGTCCTTTTCTGTAATGCTGATCTAGCTGAGTAGATCCCAGCATGTATCTGGGCCTGGAGGTATTCCACCAGACTACAAGACTTTGAACTTGTTGCTGAACTGTTTGAGGTTTCTGACAGACCATTTCTCCAGCCTGCTGAGGCCTTTCTGGATAGTAGTATGACCTCCTGGCTTATCAATTGCTCTGCCTCTGTCATCAGCAAAATTCCCGAGGGTATGCTCTGCCCCATCATCCAGATCATCAAGGTAGATGTTAAATAGGATTGGACCTAGAATTACCACTGATGCACAGACTAGTTACTGGAGCTGGATTCAACTGGGCTTTGAGCCAATGATTAAAACTCCCTGAGCTTTTTTGAGTATTTTGAGTATTCACCTGTCTGTCTTCTCATTCAGGTCATACTTGAACAGTTTCTCTGTAAGGATCTTGTGAGAGAGCACTGAAAACCTTACTGAAGTCTATGTAGAAAATATTCACTGCTCTCCACTCATCTACCAAACCACTCATTGTAGAATTAGTTGCGGATGTTTACTAGATTGGTCAAATGTGACTTCCTCTTCTTGAATCCATGCTGACCAATCTTGCTAACTTGCTTATCCTTCATGTACCTGGAAATGGTATTTAGGATTAACTGTCCTCTCATTTTCCTGGGGACTATATGTATTGGGAAGTTGACTGACCTGTAAGGCCACCCTTCTTTTCTTGTTTGGAGATAGTGGTGTCTGCTTTCCTCTAGTCCTTCAAAAATCCTCCAGTATGTGTGACTTTTCTAAGTCTTGTGTCACCAGCTACCCCATCTGATGCAGCAGAGTGGCCACATTTTCCCTAAATCTCCTTTTTATCATCTTTAGAAACCCTTCTTGTTGTCTTTGACACCCTGACCATATTCAGTACTAGCTGGGCTTTGTCTTTCCTAAACTGTCTCTGCATACTTGGTCCATGTCTCTATACTCATCCCAGAATGTCTCCATCAGTTTTAAATAGTTATTTCCCCATTCATATTCTATATTCATATGGATACTATTGGGATTAGCTCAAACCTGTCTGAAACAGTCTCACTGTGTTACAAATGTTGACTCACTAGAGAGTTAAATATCTCAGTTCTTCAGATTTTAAATTTTTCTGTCATTAGCAATACATGGATAGCACTTAAAATAAGTTAAACTACTCTTGCAGAATGCAGTAAGCTTCAAAAATATATTATTAAGCATATTAAATGATTTAATTTAAATTATTCATAAATAAATCATTTAAATGATGATTAACATTACTATGAATTCCTTTATTTTAGTACATTTCATGTAGGTATCCAAGAGAACAGAAGGTGATTTTAGGATGTTTTTGACCATATAGATTTCACATACATGAGCGACTACAGCTCAGTGTCGTACCATTGCAGAGATTTGTTATATGACCTATACAGTCATTCCTGTTTCTCTCAGAAGTAACTGCTGTTGGTCTTTGGAAGGGATGCATATGATGCTTTTGAAAATATTTTTTTGTCTCCATCTACTTATTTTCAGTGATGATTTAATGGTTTACTCTGAGATCACAAATCCTCCGTTTACCTCTGAAGTTATAACTGCTTTAATGCGATCTATTTAACTGTTTTTCTCTTCCGTGTCACTGTCAGCTGTGTAGATTTTTTCATTATATGGTATTCTAGACCAGTGAATGAGGAAAGGGGTAGACTGTACTATGAATTAATTTGAAAATAAAATCATTAGTGTGTGTGTTCAGGATAGTATGCTGAGTTTATGAGAGGAAAACATGATATAAGAAGGCTTTATCCTGAGAGACAAAATGATGATAGCAAGATTCTTTAAATGACAAATTATTCTCTGGTGTTTGTTGTAATGTTTTTATAAGAAAGGCCATCACTCTCACGGTGGTTTTGCTCAATTTAATAATTGGAGAGCTTTGGCAGCAGAAGGTTTTTATCTTTAATTTAAAAATCATGTGCTGCAAGCACGTACCTCAATCAGTTGAGGAATCTGATCATAATTGCTCAGGAAATCATTTACAGAAAGACAGAAGAAATTCTAGATGACACTTAAGTAATTTTTACTGAAGCAATTTGTTTTTAAGTCATGCATTGCATCCTATCACATTTCTGGAGAGATATTTCTTGCCCATTTTTAACTACTTTGCAGAGGTGGCTATAATGTATGGTCACAGCAGAGGAGATTCACTCACCCTGACCAGTGATTCTCACTTACTTTTATGAACTCACAGATATAAATAATACCTTAATTTTAACAGCTTGCTGATTTATCTTTATCTAGTGCTTGCTCTGGATACTTTCTGTGACATATATATTGGATTTATCATATTTGATTTCTGTTTCCAGTGGCACATCACAAGTAAAAATATGGTCAAATTATACTCAAGCTTTGTGCTGCACGTGAATTACACCAGGACCAAATGGATGTTTCTGCTGCCTGCCCTTTTCCACTATCTTGCTAGTGTCATTTTTTTTGGAGGCTACAGTGCTGTAAATGTGCACATGGTTGGCTCTGAACGAGAAATTGTGATGTTAAATATTGATTTGTATGTCAGGCCACTATGTTGAAAACGTTGAGTTCACAATCCCTGAATAATAAACAGCAGCATCATCAAAGGCTCAGACAGACTGTAGATTTCAGTTTCTGCCATGGGGAAGTGCTTACATCCAATGATTGATGTGGACAGCTGTACCTGCTAGTAAAGAACTGAGATGTCATGAAATGAATTCTGACTTTATACAGTCTTGGCTGTAGATATGCTCAGAAGAACATGTAGAAAGACTGGCTGATGACTGGCTTGTCTGCAAAAATTTGTTAATAGATTACGGTAAACAATCTGCCAGATACTTACTTTAATATTTTTTGTGCTGGAGTGGGCAGCAGTTTGTTTCTTTATATGTATTTTTCCATCCATGACTGTGGTTGAAGTACTTTTTCTTCTGTGGTAGCATCTCCTACTGATCTTTTGGGAAAAAAGCAAGAAAATTCTGCATCACATGTTACTACTGCAATTTCTAGATTAAAAAAAAAAAAAACAAACAAAACTGAAGTAACCTGCTGAAATCTCAGCTATGTTAATTTGCTTCCTCAGGAAGACTGGTCTCAGAACTTCCTCTTCTTTTACATCTTTATCAAGATCACTGTAGCTCTTTTGCAGTCTAAGTATCTCAAAGCTTTCTGAACTCTGCATGTCTGCTTCATTTTGTGAAGTACCAAGTTCTTGATCTATACTGAAAGCTGTGTTTTTGAGGTCTCCTTGTTTTATTACTTTGCAAACTGTTGAAATATCTGTAGCTCTTATGTATGCTTGGAAATTCCTTTTTGTTCCATTCTGTTCCAGTAATACATCTAAGTATCACAACTGTGAGATATGCTTTTAGCTGACATGTATGAAAAAAGCTTCAATTTCTGTATGTTCACATGAGTGGTCTGCTAGATTCACTGAATCGTCCCTTGTGTTATCAACATATTTCATAGGAGACTCACTGGAGAAAGAGAATAACCAATGCAAGAAACTTGAAGTGTCCTGCCCTACTTTCTCTGAGATCTTGCTTTTCCAGCTTTGAATAAGAGTGTAGAACTAGCTCTGGAACTGAAAGAGTACATGCTTTGAAGTACCCACAATTCTTTCATATACTGTTTATATACAAATATATATACATATATGTATATATGTGTGTATATATACGTATATATATATATTTTTTTCCCTATAAGCTCCCAGTGGAGCCCAGTGGAGGGCCACAAAGATGATGAAGAGCCTGGAGCACTTCTGTTAAGAGGAAAGGCTGAGCAAACTTGGTTTGAAGAAAAGACTCAGAGGGGATCTGATCCATGTCTATAAATATCTAAGGTAAAAGAGGCAAAGGGATGAGGTCAGACTCTTTTCAGCAGGGCCGGGGGAAATAGTCACAAACTGATGCATAGAAAGTTCTGCATAAATGTGCATGGGAACTTCTTCACAGTGCAGTGACGGAGCACTGGCACAGACTGCACAGAGAGGTGGTGGAGTCTCCTTCTCTGGAGACATTCAAGACCCCACTGGACGCCTACCTGTGCAACCTGGGCTAGGGAGCTGCTTTGGCAGGGAGGTTGGACTCGATGATCTTGAGAGGTCCTTTCTAGCCCCTACAGTTCTGTGATTCTGAGATTCTGCCAGTAGCCTTTACTCACCAATTCCTATTCACGTTTCAAATGTGTTTTAATGTGGAGCTAAATCTACTGAGTGGCAAGTCTTCATGAGCTCTTTGTGAACCAGCAAAGAAATGATAAAAAAAAGAGAGAACACGATGTGAAAAAGAAGTTAGTGATTTGTGTTGCATCTGTTTTTCTGGTGATGAGTCAAGGGCAATTAAGCAGGAGTTCAGAATGTCCTAGGGTACAAAAATATTGAGATTAATATAAGCAAGTTACAAACTGGAACTTGACATGTAAAGTGTTCACTTATTTTGTCTTAAACATCTGAAGACTCTTTTAATCAATACACCATTTACAACACTTCATTTTTATTTATACAGAATATAATACTCAAAGGGATAGAGGGGCATATTGAGAAGGACAAAACTCCATTCTGTGCTAAGCTGTATTTCTAGTTATAACATGGTGATGTTTTCTCCCCTGTGATATTTGAACCTGTTTATTAACTTTGGCATCAATGCAATTTTATACCGCTATGTTGGAAGGAGATGCCAAGACTGAATCCCATCAATTACTAATAAGAAGGGAAAAAAACAAAAAAAAAAAAAAAAAAGCTAAAGAAATGCAGAACTGTAGCCTCTGGGGAAGGACAACTGAGATGTTTCATGGTGGTTTATTTATTTCCTTTTTTTTTTCAATTTTGTCAAATGGAGAGATTTTGCAAAGGGACAAGATTTGGCTATTTTGTAGTTATAAACAAAGCATTCTCATGAAAATGACAATATGTATTATTTTCAGTGTTTTGCTGAAGGGAAATGGGCAAATGGAAAGCATCTGAGGTTGCAGCAAATTCATACTGTTATCTACATCTAAGCAAACCACAAGGAGCCTAACCAAAAGTTATAAATAAGAGATCTTCTGCTACAAGAATGGAGTTTAAATAGCTCATACACACATACAGCAAACACAGGAGAACAGGAATTAGAAATAACAGTAGCAAGACTAAATAGGATTGTGGGATACATAATGTGGGGGACAAAAGGATAGAGCACAGCCCTGCTGAAAAGGACTTGGGGGTAATGGTGGATGGCAAGCTGGACATAAGGCGGCAGTGTGTTCTTTCTTGCACCCCAGAAAGCCAACTGGTTTTTTTTTTTGGGCTATAGAAAGAAGTATGGCCAGCAAATCAAGGGAGATGATTCTGTCCATCTGTTCTGTGCTGGTGAGGCCTCACCTGAAGTACTAACTGGATCCAGATGTGCAGTATGGAGAGAGCCTGTTAAAACTTGCCCAGACAGCATCTCAAATGATCCAAGGGATGTAACTCCTCAGCTGTGAGAACAGGCTGAGAGACAGGCTTGATAGTGGCCTTTCAGTTTCTAAATGGGGTATCTAAGAAATGTGCAGACTCTTTAGCATGGTCTGTTATAAGAGTGCAAGGGGAAATGGTTTCAAACTAAAGTAGGGGATATTAATATTTAGTATAAGGAAGAAGTTTTTTACAANTTCCGAATTCCTTCCTTCCTTCCGAATTCCTTCCTTCCGAATTCCTTCCTTCCTTCTGAATTCCTTCCTTCCTTCCTTCCTCTTTCTTTCTTTCTTTCTTAATTTTCCTTTGCAGTCTCTTTAATTTAGCTGTAGGTCTCACTGATTTCCTATTTTACTGCTGAAAGTAAATTGATTTTCCATTAAAAGCAGCTGAATAGTTTCCTTGCACTAATAATATATAAGCTGTGCAGGCGTAATCAGGATAGCTCTGAAACAGGAGGAAAATAATGTGTGCAACAAAAGTAGTTTTGCCGAAAAAAAAGGAAACAACAACATAAACACTTTAATGCATCTGTAGATAGTGATGACTTATCATATTTCAAGGAGGTGATTGTCCCTCTCTACTCAGCTTTTGTGAAGCACTATGTGGAGTACTGCATCCAGGCCTGGGGCCCCAGCATAGGAAAGATACAGAGCTGTTGGAACAGGTTCAGAGGAGAGTCACTAAGATCATCAGAGGGCTGGAGCACCTCTCCTATGAGAAAAGGTTGAGGGAATTGTGCTTGTTTATGTTGGAGAAGAAAAGGCTCTGTCTGGAGACACCTCACTGTTACCTAATAATACTTGAAGGGAGTGTATAAACAGGAGGGGGAATGGCAGTTTTGCATGAACTGATAGTGATAGGACTCACTAAGGGGGTTGAGGTCCTTTTCAATCCAGGCCATTGTATTATACTATGATTCTATGATTTCCAATGTGTTACATTATAGATTACTAGGATAACCTCAACTAGCCGTTCTCTTTCTTCACTTACAACCATATCCTTTCTTATATAAGATACAGCTATGCACATGTGGTGAAAATACAGTTTTTAAGAGTGGGGTATTCTTAAAAAAAAAATCTAATTGATGAGAGTTCTCACCAATAAAATAAGTTTGAAGAAAAAATGTCTGTTTGATATCCTGAGAGATGATTATGTTGATATTTTTAATTGAATATTGCAGTATTGGCTACTCTTAATCTTGCAATCCATTGCTTCCTAGTAGTTCTTATATCAGAAATAGGAAATAAGTTTGCTTTTTCAATTGTTCCAAATGCCAAACTTTCATTGTGCTGAATCTAATACCCAAAACATTAATTTGGTTTTAATAAATTTCCACAAAATGCATTAACTGCTGAGATTCTGTTTCATATTCTGTTTCTAAATTTAATTTTTATGGGAATAATGATAATTAGATACACTTGAAGACCTGGAAGAAAATAAATTAGGAGTTTATGAAAGGCTTTTTCAATTTGCTGATTATGTTTGAGCTAGTAAAATTGTAAAAACGTAGTTTGAAGAATTCATAGCATTTTACATTTTGATCAAAGCCTTTAACCTCTATTTATGATGAATTTTTACTTTGTTCAGATGACTTGTTTTTTATCAAACATGTTCTTCCATTAGTGTATGAAAGAGAAACGTGTATGTTTGAAAAAGTGTTATCATAGAATCACAGAATCATAGGGGTTGGAAGGGACCTCAAGGGATTATCGAGTCCAATCCCCCTGCCAAAGCAGGTTCCCTACACCAGCTGGTACAGCTAGGCGTCCAGGTGGGTCTTGAATATCTCCAGAGAAGGAAATTCCACAACCCCCTGGGCAGCCTGTGCCAGTGCTCTGTCACCCTCACCGTAAAGAAGTTCTTGCGCACATACGTGTGGAACTATGGGAAGAAATGATTTCCTTTCGATATTATTTTGAAGTAATCCAATTTAAGCATGGGGAAATATTCTAGTATTGTTATCTTCCACTTCTAAACCATTTTGTATTGTACCAGTTCATAGCTAAATGGCAGAGTGAGCTGCAGTGTTCAGAGACGGCTTGTAACCCCTGAATGGCATCTCAGCTCTGCTGAAACAAGAGTCCTAACTGGGCACCAGCTTCTTGGAAGCCATTATGTCACTGGAGTTCTGCCTGTGAGGTTTGCAGGGGATTTCTAAATGGTGGCAAAGTTAGGGAATGTTTTGAAAATCAGCAGGTTCTTGGCATTTCTGTGCATTCACAGGAAGCCTACAGGAAGAAACATATGTGCAGAGCTTGCATGAGGACCCTGCTGTACGAACTGTCCTTGGTGAGATGCGAGTTCTTGTGTCTACAGGCAGTTGGAATATATCCAAAGGAAATTAGCTGCAGCTAATGTTATATAAGCAAATCTTTAAATAGGAAGCATCTGCTGTGATGCCTCCATCTTTCTTCTGGGTGGTCATGTTAACAGAAAGGTGTTGCCAGAACATCTCTGGATTATCTCAGAGCTGAATTGAGAAGCAAGAGGTTCAAAAGAGAAGGTTTTTATCAGTGGGAGTGAAGTGGTTTCCTGCCATCTCTCCTGGCAACTACATTGATGCTCCAACAAAAAATCATGTCTGTG
This sequence comes from Odontophorus gujanensis, assembly GCA_013399175.1. NCBI lineage: Eukaryota > Metazoa > Chordata > Aves > Galliformes > Odontophoridae > Odontophorus > Odontophorus gujanensis. Next base: position 121,371 of record VXAB01001707.1, read on the forward strand.
TTGCTTATTTAAGATGCAGAGTCATTATATGCAAGACCAGGGATACATCTGTTTACTACACTCAAAAGTATTTATGTCTAGTTATCCTATTTCCGTATTTTACAAAAACAGTTTTTCTTTACAGCCTTAAGAAACCAGTGGTATGCAGCCTTTAAGTATGAAGAACAAAGTACTGGTGAATCTTGTACAGATTTTTCACATCGTTTACCTAGAGAGTGCCACTTTGGGGATTTTTATGGAGTTCAGAATTTTTGACATATAATAGAGAGTTCATGTAACACTTCGTTTTCTATTCTAGAGTTACTTGGTAACATTTCTCTGCTTCTGTTAAACATCATTTTGAAAAACTTGCTGAATTTCACCTGTGTTCCTGAGTCATTTAGATTTCCCGATGAACATGGTAATTCTAATCCACTAGGGCAATGAACCAATCCCCAGTGTCTTGATGAGATGTCAGACCTAACTGTTTCAATCTTTGGGATACTAATTAGTGGACCTAAATAATGCAAACAAAAAACAAAGGTTTTTTGACTTTTATTTACTATGCCATCTGAAAGGTGACATGACACAAGAAATTAACAGAACAGGAAGGCTGAAATCTGCACAAGACTGTGAAATAGGAACCCCTATTGGAAATATAGCCCTTTATAATACACACTTAATTGTGTTGTCCTATTTAAAAGAAGTACCCTGGTTACTTGTGTATATGAAAATGAATCTGTAAAGTCTCAAGGCTGTAAAGTAGAATTTGTTCTGGGAAAGAGATAATATTCCAGTTCTTCTGGTATTTTGATGTCACCATAAACTACAGCTTTGGGTCTTCTCCCTTTTCCGAAACCCCCCCAGTTTAGTATACTACACAACATCTACCCTTTTGTCTTTGTAACTATTTTATAGTACTTAATGTGTCCATGGTTTAACTTTTATTAACATTAGCCATTGAAACTGAAGACAGTTTAGCAGGTAAAATGACATTCTGCTGTCTTAATCAGTGCTGGTATCAAAAGTAGGGAAGCTATGAATGCTTTACAAAGGGAAACTGTCACAAATGTATAAACTAATAGACCTAAATATTTTCTTAAAAATAAATTTACCAGGATAGTTTCTGGAAGAGAGCACTTTCTAATACTTGTAATATGTAACATAGAAAATATTATTTATTTTGAACAGTTTTTGAACTGTAAATTTTTGTATTCTTGAAAATTCAGGTAAATTCTTTGTGAGCAGTAAATTTTCTGTAAAAGGTAGAGAATATCAGAGCCTCCAAAGAACTAACAAGTATTTTTGAGTTATATTGTGAATATTCAGTATATATCAATTATTTATGAACACAGTTAATGATGCTATTGACAGTATATCCAGGAAAAGTCACTGCAGTAGAGTTTAAAAAGAGAGCTGCTATTATGTGCATTTATTGATGCAGTAGAAATTTGAGTGAAATGTGCTTTAAAAAAAAAAGGATAGATAACATGTACATTGAAGGTAAGGAATTGTTAGTACTTGTACTGCAAGCGTGTACTCTAATTAAGGAATTAGAGTATCTGAAGCAGTTGATGGTAAAGTTTATTTAATGTGTTATATCTAAATAAAGACTGTGTGTAGAAATAAAACACATTTTGTCACATGTACAAAAGCCATATAATGTTGTAGTATTAATGAGAAATGACCATTTAAGATGTAGCTTTCATGGAGGCAAATGTACTTTTAAGAAAAATGAAGGAAAGTTTCATGATTTCAAAATAGCTTTTGTGGAAAGAAAATATTAAAGTTATCAACCACATTTTTTTTTTCTGAAGGAAAATAAAAGCAAATCAAAGAGATCAGTATGAAGGAAAACTTTATCAATAACAGTAATTTCTTTTCAAAATCACTGCTTTGTTCTGACTAAACAAACATCAAAAAGTCAGTATATGAAAGTATACTGAGCTTAATTGGGCTATAATAAGCATTAATTAATTTGGATGTAGCATTGTTAAGATTAACATATTACATTAATTTGTGAAGAATTAATTAGCTCAAAAATGAAAGCATTAATTTATTCTAAATAATGTTTACATTAAACATCACTTAATTTTTAATTTTTTTTTTTTCATTTCTATGAGCAGAAGAAAAGCATTGTGACAAGGAAATCATTCCATTAGATGTGAGATTAAATATGCTATTTCTGGCAGTAGGAGTGCAAAGCAAATTAAATACTAAATTTTCAGATTGGGAATTTCCAATCCTGCTTGCCTGTCTGCATGTTTTAAGTCTTATTTGACATCCGTGACTAACGAAGTATTAAATACTAAGAGCAACAGGAAAAAATGTTTGACTATCAGTGAAAATACTTGCTCCAAGAACATCACTGCATTTTCATCCTTTGTGACAGTGACAGTTTGTATATGTGGAGGGGAAAGATTTGAGCAAGAGAGGATGGAAAATCTCTGCTCCCAAACACTCTGATGAGCAGCACTCCTTGGGAAGGCTGTGATTAGTAGAAGGCTGTGTGATTCACCACATTTGCTGCAGCCTGTGTGTCATGGTTTTGTGTTTTTTGCTGTGCTGTTGATATTCCACATCATGACATCATGTGGTGTGCTGGGAGTTGAAGTGGTACTGTGACTCGGACAGCACCACTTATAAAACCATGACACTGTGTTTACATTTTTTAGAAGGTTTACAAGCTACTGGAGAACAAAAAAAGAAAAACCAAGCAAACACATAACTTTGCTATTAAAAAAATAATGTTCGTATTTCTTCAATTCTATTTTTTCTCTTTTTTTACTTTTCCAGTTTTTTTCTTCTCTTCATTTTTGGGTTGAGTTTCTTATAAGCACAGTATCCCTTTGTTCTATGAGAAACAACTTGATAATAGTATTCCATGGGTTATTTTTATTTTATTTGTTTTATGTATTTGTTGACATATACAAAATTACCATAGGGAAATACACAATGAATTGAAAATTTTCTTAATTACAAAAGTAGCTTGTAATATGCTTATTCAAAATTATAGCCCTAAGTTATCCAAGGAATTATCTAAATAATTAATTATTAATTAGCTAACACAGATAAATAGACGATCAGTAAGAAATACTACTATGTGAGGTTTCTTTACGTGTAATTCCTTTTTATGCCAAAAGACTAAGCAGATTTGAATGTCTTTCATCAGACTGTACTCTATTTATGCAATTGGAGTTCACTTCATTAAGCATTCGAAGAGAAAGGAACTTTCAATACAAATTTTTGTATTCTTCAAGTATTATATTTTAAATATGAATACTTTACACTTTATTATATATAAATCTATGAATTTATCCATTGCAATTGGTGTTCCAATTTCCATCAAAATTATTAGCAGCACAGCAGGCTTTTAGATTCCAAGTTCTACATTTATGTCATCCAACCCCAGTAGCAATCATATGTATTATTGCGTATCATTTTTATGACTTGCAAGACTAGCATTGGTTCAGGTTGAGTTGGTCAGGGTGCTTGACTCACTTCCACCTCCTTTGGCCAAAGACTAATTTATGTGGTAATTCTGTTTTTAAAGACTGTTCCCACTTTGTCTTGCAGAAGCCACTTCTGAACAGAGTAGCTTCTCTTTATTGCCATTTTAACGGAATTTTCTTCCGTTATCCTTACTACTGGCAAAAAAATACTAGCTACACTGCCTAATGTAGAAAACCTTGAGTTCCCTAAAATTCAAAACCACGCATCTAGAATTAGTGTGATGGGGCATTTATTAACTGGTTGGCTGCCGTGAAGGCCATGGGTACCTATATTAGTCATTGTGTGCAGGTCAAGTAGTGTGTCCTGCCTGAGTTTCTGCCTGGATAGAAGGAATCCTCTTTCCTATTTCTGTACACCTATTTTTCTTCACATCCTATAATTCCATGAGACTTTAATTAAATTCTGAAAAACTTTCTCAGTTTTCATATATGTCAGTATTATAAGCATGCTGCTGCTGCTGGATTACTTTGTTTTAAAAATGTAGTTAAGAGTTTCTCAAGTATAATTCAAATATTGGTCACAAGCATGCTGCTAGGTTTTTGATTTTCCTTGATTCAGCATGCTGTTCTTATTCAAATAAAACTGAAGATAAGAAACTTGTAACATTGATGATAATTTTTAGTATTGCTGCTTCCTTAAGAGTTAGTGTTTTCGATGCAGTTGGAACTTTCTAGTGTAACCACCTTTCCTTGCAAATTTTGAAGATTAGGTTTAAATCCTTCCCTATAGGATAAAGTTAAGATGAGTAAATACAGGACAGCAACAGAGAAACAGATCTTATATAGCTAAGTGGTAGCAGATATTTAAAACAGATAAAGCTTTGAAGAAAAAAATAGCTAAGTATTTTAATGCTAAGTTTGCAAGAGAAGAACACAAAGAAAAAGGAAAGCTCTATCAGTTGTCACGAGGTAGGCACAGAAGATAAGTTTTATAACAGACAAAAGAATAAAGAAACACTGGCAAACATCTGTGAAGTTTGTAAAACGGATGTTAGAGTGAAAAGAATCTCCATGTAAATTAAGTGTAAATCATTTTAAAAAATAAGGAAAAATGAATTTGCATACTTCATAATTGTACTCTTATTTGAAAATGACTTATTACTCTTTTAAGTAAACCTGACCTCCTGATTTTTCTTCTTTTCCTAGATGCACCTTCTCTACTTTAGCTGTTGTACTAAGTATATCTATATAGTGCCAACCTTCTTTCCCCTTCACCAATTTCCTATCTTTCCATAAAAAAAAAAGTCATCATCGAACCCTCTTCACATAGTAAGGATCTTCCCCAGGATTAGACTAACTATGTAAGATACTAAATCTGAAATTACAAGGCACATGTGTTGAAGGTGATGTGTTGTAATAAACACAACCAACCTGTGGCATGGAAGTATCCTACAAACAGGTTTAGTATGTTTATGGAAGTTGGCAGGAGTACCCAGCTGCCATAAGCTGGGGCCTTCAACATTCCTCAGTGCAATGAAAGAGCCTTGACTTACCAACGTCATCACAGAGCACAGTGGTTTTGATAACATTCTGAGAAAAATCTAATGTGTTGGCTGTCATAAAGCATCAAGAGAGAGAGTGAAAGAAAATAAGTGCTGGGCAAATGCTGTTGGGTGTTTCTCATGTATGGCGCTGTGGAATATTCTTCTGTGTGAAAAAAAAAAAAAAAAAAAAAAAAAAAAAAAAAAAAAAAAAAAAAAAAGCAGACGCTACTGTATCTTATCTGCTTTTGTCAGAAATCTTAAGTGTGTTTAGCTCACAAAATGAATTCTTCCTTCTATGTGTAGTCAGAAGTGCCTAACAGCTACTGGTTATTCTTGAATTAGGATAGAGCAGTCCAGCAGCGTTTTTATTTGACCATAGTGCTTTGCAGCTGCCAGATCTAATCCAGAAGTAACTGCAGAATTCTTTTTACTATATTAAAAAGTAGGCACAGCAAATAAGCAATTTTTGCAAGAAAAGCTATAAGTATGCTTTTTTCTACAGACATTTTAGTGGTATGTTTTGTAGGTTAATATGTTGATCTGTGAATACCTTCAACATGGTGTTCAAGTTTTGGCCTGATTCCTTGTTGTGCTGGAATCTCTGCTGCCATTGAAATTAGTACTTTTTCATTTAACTGGAAACAGTCTTCTAGTTTTCTAGTAAATGTACAGGAGAGACACAGAGGAAATGCAGTACATTTAAAAAAATATTGAAAGTTGCATAATTCTCCAGGTACCTCACAAAACAGACATGGCAGAGCTTATGCAACTCCAAAGACTTTCCTTTGTTTACAGATGGTTGCACAGTTATTTAAAATACATTGACTTGTGACCCAGCAATTCCCCCTTTGTACTGTTTTGTGGAGAGTCCTAAAAGTGATGTTCAAGAGTACTTCTTGTAACTATGTTTTGCAAAGGTAGAGGTGAGTTTCTTTTCAAATAGAGCCTAAAACTGGAATATATCTGAAGATACACACGGAAAATCTACTGTTGTACTACAGATTTTTTTTTTATCATGTCAGAAAAGCTACAGTTTCTTTGCATAATCTTTCAGCTCAGCATAGGTCACTGAGGTGGGAGCTGAGTGCAATACATGCCTTACAGGGTTGAATTCTTTCATTGTGCAGCATGTAGTATAGGTAGTGATTTAGTTAGTAAAGAGCTAACAGTGTTTTCTCAGGCTATGGGTTACAAAAATACCTGTATGAGCTGTGATGTGAACAGACACAAATAAGTATATGTTATTACTTCCTGACTATATATAATAACAGGCAGAAAAGAACTAAAACTTTTTTAAAAACAGGTTAAAACAGTATTTTGTGAAAATGGATAAGAAGTAAATGTAGAAGGTAATGTGACAGCTCACCAGGCAAATCATAGCACTGAATGGGTCTCAACTTTCCTTTTAGCTAATACCGAGTTAATAGAAATTTTATTGATCTAGCTTGTGAATTAGGAACCAGACAAAACAGAAAAAAATACTGAAAGGCCGAAAGCTGCAATTTTGAAGTAATTCAGGAAAGGTGACTCTGTATGAAAAAGCAGAGTATTCATTTGTCTGTCTTTATCTTCTGCTATGCTACCTCAGTGAGAAAAAACAATACTCAGACTAAAGCTTAAGAAATATGATCTAACCATACATATTTGCTGTTGTGGGAAGCAACAGTTCAACTGACAAAGGAAGTGTTTTTGGATGTATTTTAAAGCGTTCATACTGTTATCCTCCTCAAGCTTTATGTGCAGTTCATTGAAATACTAAAAATAATTGAATTTGCTTCAATTGCTTTAATTATTTCCTTTACTGTTTAGATTATCTGGTATTTTTAGAAAATCAACAGCATTTAGCCTGCTGTGTCTCCATAGAAAGCTAAACACAGAGCTCATACCCTTTTGTTAGAGAAGTTTTAACAATAGGGCTGGGTTTAAAATAATCCTAGAATAATAGAACTTGTGCAACCTGGTCTAGGGAGCCTGTTTTGGCAGATGGGTTGGACTAGATTATCTCTAGAAATCCCTTCCAACCCTTACAATTCTGTGGTTCTATGAATCGTGAAATCATAGAATTGCTCCGGCTGGAAAAGACCTTTGAGATCATCAAGTCCAACCTCAACCATACTGTAGTACCCTAACTCTAACAAGCCTCCGCTAAATCATGTCCCTGAGGAACACATCCAGACACATTCAGGAATGGTGATTCAACCACTTCCTTGGGGAGCCTATTTCAGTGCTCAGTGACCCTTTCTGTAAGGAAGTTTTTCCTTACATCCAACCTAAACCTCTACTGGCACAATTTGAGGCCATTTCCCCTTGTCCTGTCATCTGCCACCTGTGAGAATAGACCAACCCCATTCTCACTGCAATTGCCTTTCAGGTATTTGAAGAGAGCTATATGGTCTCACCTCAGTCTCCCAGACTAAACAACCCCAGCTCCTTCAGTCCCTCCTCATAGGGCATTTTTCTCCAAGCCCTTCACAAGCCTTGTTGCCCTTCTTTGGACCTTCTCCAGCACCTCACTGTCCTATCTGCATTGAGGTGACCAAAACTGAACATAGTACTTGAGATGGGGCCTCATCAGTGCCAAATACAGGGGTAGGATTACTTCCCTAGTCCTACTCACCACACCATTCCTAATGCAGGCCAGGACGCCATTGGCCTCCTTGTCCACCTGGGCACACACATACTCAGCTGACTGTCCATCAGCGCACCAAGGTCCCTTCCATCAGTCAGCTTTATAGCCACTCTTCCCCAAGCCTCTAGTGTAACCTGGGGTTGTTGTGACCAAAATGTAGACCCTACTGAAAATCAGACAGTTTACCTTGGCCCATTGATCCAGTCTATCCAGCTCCCTCTGTATCGCTCTTCCTCCTTTCAGTAGATCAACTACTGGAATTTTGAAAATCCACTAAAAATATGCCCGAAGCACCTCTAATCAATTCCCAATTTGTTGTTGTCCGTGAAGTTATTGAGGGTGCACTCAATCCCCTCATCAAGATTGTTGAACATGTTGAATAGGAGTGGTCACAGTACCAAGCGCTGGGGGACACCACTCGTGACTGGCTGCCAACTGGTTTTAACTCTGTCGACCACAATTCTTTGGGCCAATCCATTCAACCAGTGACTTACCCATCAGAGCATATGCCCATCCAAACCATGGGCAGACAGTTTCTCCACGAGAATGATGTGGGGACAGTGTCAAAATCTTTACTAAAGTCCAGGTAGACCACTTTGGCAGCCTTACAATGTCGGTCACATTGTCATAGAAGAAGATTGAGTTTGTGAAACAGAATCTACCGTTCATGAACCCATGCTGACTGGGCCTGATACCCTGGTTGACCTTTAATTGATCCAAAATAGTTCCTGAAATTAACCATTCCATAACCTTCCCTGACACGGAGATAAGACTGATAGATCTGTAGCTACCAGGATCATCTTTCCAGTCCTTTTTGAAGATAGGTGTCACATTTGCCAGTCTCCAGTCCTCTGGGACATCCCTGATTAGCCAGGGCTGTCAAAAGGTGATGGAGAGTGGCTTGGCAACAACATTCACCAACTCCCTCAGCCCTGCAGTCCATCTGGCCCCATGGACTTGTGAATGTCCAGCTTTCAGAGCAGGTCCAATACCATCTCATCATGGATTATGAGGGGCCTGTTCTGTTCCCCTTCCTTGCCTTCCAGAACAAGGAGCTGTGTGCCCAGGGAGTAACTAGTCTTACTATCAAATACTGAGGCAAAGAAGGCATTAAGTATCTCAGCCTTGTCCTGATCCTTTGTCACTATATTTCCCTCTGCTTCCAACAAGGGATGGAGATCCTCCCTAGCCTTTCTCTTACTGTTGATGTGTTTGTAGAAATATTTATTGTTGTCCTTCACCTTAGTGGCCAAGTTCAGTTCTATCTGGGTTTTCGCCTTTCTAATTTTCTCCCTGCACAGCTTCAGTACGTATTTGTAATCCTCATAAGTTGCATGCCCCCTCTTCCTAAGTATAGGGAAAGTTTTGTCTGACAACCTTAAGCCATTGTTTCTCCAACAATTATGAAGTGTTGAAATCTCTTTGTGAAGTAGGATGCATAAACAAAGAGACAGTTCTGTACTGAAAGTCCAAGTGTTTTATGCACATTTTTATTACGAAGTCCAACATTAGCACTGTACTGCCATCTGCTGAAAAGTAGTGATGACCCACTGGTATCTGCACACAGATTTCCATATGCCCCTCTATTCTGAATAGCAAATACCATATACTCTCCTGTCTATGTGTTTTTTTCTGTTACCTTTCTGCCTTAACCTTTTGTGCCTGTCTTACCTTAAGGTCATGCGGGTTCTCTGTCATAAAAATGTTGCAGAGCTGTCACGACAGTGGCCTTGTGTAGCAAAAGTATAATTAACAGTAAAGTTAACATTAATTGATATGAAATAACAGTGTTTCAAATTAATCAGCTGAGAACAGTTTTCTGTAACTTAATTTTGCTCTGAGATTCCACACACAGATCTAGAAGGGAATGGACAATGCAAATCAAGGAGTGGTTCCTTCAGAATTCCTGGCTTTCTTGTCTAAAAGTGTTATGAAAAGAGACACGTACAGCTCAAGCTGGTTGCTCAGAGCCTGGTCCAGCCTTGCCTTGAATATCTCCAGGGATGGGGCAACCACAACCTCTCTGTTCCAGTGCCTCACCACCCTGGCTGTAAAACATTTCTTACTTATGTCCAACCTAAATCTCACCTCTTTTAGTTTGAAAACATTTCCTCTTTCCCTATTACCACAGACCCTGCTGAAGAGTCTGTCCCCTTATTTCTCAGAGCCCCCCTTTAGATATTGAAAAGCTGCTACCAGGTTACCTTGCAGCCTTCTATTCTCCAGGCAGAACAGCCCCAGCTCACTCAACCTGTCCTCACAGGAGAAGTGTTCCATCCCTTCCTCTCCGTCAGGAGTACTGGAGGAAGTCTGACTGTTGGCATTCTGGCAGAGCAGAGACTGGTGTCCTCCTTTTTCACACCCTCTTTGTCAGAACGTGACAATAACTTTCCCATCTAATGGTGTCTGGCATAGCCCTAGTGGTGCTTCAGGCATATTTTTAGTGGATTTTCAAAATCTGAGAATAATGATATTTTCATTCCTATGGGATCAACTTCGAGGATTGTTATCAGTAGCTAGGATAGGATTGAATGTAGACTTCAGGTTGGTGAGTAATGATTCTAATGGCTCTGAAGAACAAGAGTAGAAAGATGTAGTCAAATGCTGGATGATATATTGAACATTTGAACCTGTGGCAAATGAAGGTCTTACAGATTTGAAAGGGCAGTTCTTATGCTTCTCTTTTTTCACTGCAATCTCCATTTATTTCTAGTGATTTGTTTCTTTAGATGAATGTATACATGAGGAAAACAGTTCTCTCAAAGAGGATACTCTCAAAGAGCAACATCATAGAATCACAGAACTGTAGGGGTAGGAGGGGACCTCTGGAGGTCATCTGCTACTTAAGCATAGAAGTTTCACTGAGAGATACCTCTGCAGCTTTTTGATAACAAAAATTAATAGATTTTCTGGGCTTTTACGTCTGTAAACTTTTTTTAATTAAATGTTAAAGAGTCAAAGCAGAGAATGTATCACAGCAAATATATTAGTCTAGCAATCAAAACACGATGTAAAGCATCTAAAAGGACAATAGACGATATAAGCCTAATAGCCAAATACTGGTATTATAAAACCAGAAAACAATGCACCATCTGTTTTGCCAGAATTGTAATACTATTTTGAAGTCAGAAATTCTCCTACAGTGCCTGAGGAAAAGAGCAAGATTATTTGTAGCACATAATAGTGGCTTCTAAGAGACTGAATAAAGACTAGGGGAACAGTAGTGCAGAAAGTCACAAACTGTAGGTATTTACAAAGATAGATCAGTAACTGTGATGGAGATGGGTTTTTTGGGACCCTCGCTATGTGCTGACGTCTCATGGAAATGAGGATTCCATCTGAAACTTAAAGAAGCTTTTGCTGCTCAATCTGACTGAAGAGTTTGTTATGATCTCAGAGACATTTGGAAGTTCTGGACCTTGGTTTTAATCTCTTTTAAACCAGAAAAAATATGTGAATATTTTATTTCCATAATGATTGCAGATCACTGAATCATTACAGAATTGCAGAATTGTAGGAGTTGAAAGGGACCTCTGGAGATCATTGAGTTAGCCCCACTCTTACAGTAAACAAGTTCTTTCTCATGTTTATATGGAATGTACTGTGTTCCGGTTCCTGCCTGTCGCCCCCTGTTCTGTTGCTGGGCACTGTTGCAAAGACTGTGGACCAGTCCTCCTGCCACCCAGCCTTTAGATACTTATAAGCATTATTAAGATCCCCTCTCAGCCCTCTCTTCTCCAGTCAGAACAGTCCTAGGTCTCTCAGCCTTTTCTTATGTGGGAGGTGCTCCAGGCCCCTCACTGTCATTGTGGTACTTCATTGGAATCTCTCCATCAGTTCCCTGACTTTCTTTTTGTACTGTGACACAGTATTCCAGATTTGGCCTCACCAAGTGCATACTTATATGAGCCCTAGTCTTGTATGTCCTGGTTGTTGTGTTAGGCAGTGAATATTAGCGCCATTTTCATGTTTGATTTGAGAGACAGAGGGAAATGAGAGCAGTGAAATCTGTGNTACCAGGTTACCTTGCAGCCTTCTATTCTCCAGGCAGAACAGCCCCAGCTCACTCAACCTGTCCTCACAGGAGAAGTGTTCCATCCCTTCCTCTCCGTCAGGAGTACTGGAGGAAGTCTGACTGTTGGCATTCTGGCAGAGCAGAGACTGGTGTCCTCCTTTTTCACACCCTCTTTGTCAGAACGTGACAATAACTTTCCCATCTAATGGTGTCTGGCATAGCCCTAGTGGTGCTTCAGGCATATTTTTAGTGGATTTTCAAAATCTGAGAATAATGATATTTTCATTCCTATGGGATCAACTTCGAGGATTGTTATCAGTAGCTAGGATAGGATTGAATGTAGACTTCAGGTTGGTGAGTAATGATTCTAATGGCTCTGAAGAACAAGAGTAGAAAGATGTAGTCAAATGCTGGATGATATATTGAACATTTGAACCTGTGGCAAATGAAGGTCTTACAGATTTGAAAGGGCAGTTCTTATGCTTCTCTTTTTTCACTGCAATCTCCATTTATTTCTAGTGATTTGTTTCTTTAGATGAATGTATACATGAGGAAAACAGTTCTCTCAAAGAGGATACTCTCAAAGAGCAACATCATAGAATCACAGAACTGTAGGGGTAGGAGGGGACCTCTGGAGGTCATCTGCTACTTAAGCATAGAAGTTTCACTGAGAGATACCTCTGCAGCTTTTTGATAACAAAAATTAATAGATTTTCTGGGCTTTTACGTCTGTAAACTTTTTTTAATTAAATGTTAAAGAGTCAAAGCAGAGAATGTATCACAGCAAATATATTAGTCTAGCAATCAAAACACGATGTAAAGCATCTAAAAGGACAATAGACGATATAAGCCTAATAGCCAAATACTGGTATTATAAAACCAGAAAACAATGCACCATCTGTTTTGCCAGAATTGTAATACTATTTTGAAGTCAGAAATTCTCCTACAGTGCCTGAGGAAAAGAGCAAGATTATTTGTAGCACATAATAGTGGCTTCTAAGAGACTGAATAAAGACTAGGGGAACAGTAGTGCAGAAAGTCACAAACTGTAGGTATTTACAAAGATAGATCAGTAACTGTGATGGAGATGGGTTTTTTGGGACCCTCGCTATGTGCTGACGTCTCATGGAAATGAGGATTCCATCTGAAACTTAAAGAAGCTTTTGCTGCTCAATCTGACTGAAGAGTTTGTTATGATCTCAGAGACATTTGGAAGTTCTGGACCTTGGTTTTAATCTCTTTTAAACCAGAAAAAATATGTGAATATTTTATTTCCATAATGATTGCAGATCACTGAATCATTACAGAATTGCAGAATTGTAGGAGTTGAAAGGGACCTCTGGAGATCATTGAGTTAGCCCCACTCTTACAGTAAACAAGTTCTTTCTCATGTTTATATGGAATGTACTGTGTTCCGGTTCCTGCCTGTCGCCCCCTGTTCTGTTGCTGGGCACTGTTGCAAAGACTGTGGACCAGTCCTCCTGCCACCCAGCCTTTAGATACTTATAAGCATTATTAAGATCCCCTCTCAGCCCTCTCTTCTCCAGTCAGAACAGTCCTAGGTCTCTCAGCCTTTTCTTATGTGGGAGGTGCTCCAGGCCCCTCACTGTCATTGTGGTACTTCATTGGAATCTCTCCATCAGTTCCCTGACTTTCTTTTTGTACTGTGACACAGTATTCCAGATTTGGCCTCACCAAGTGCATACTTATATGAGCCCTAGTCTTGTATGTCCTGGTTGTTGTGTTAGGCAGTGAATATTAGCGCCATTTTCATGTTTGATTTGAGAGACAGAGGGAAATGAGAGCAGTGAAATCTGTGGAGCTCTCTCTTATTTGTTGGTGAATTTGTGCAAAGCTGGCCAGATTTCAGGTCAGCTTTTCTGACCATCACCTGCAGGAATAGAGGTTTATTTTCACATTTTGCCAGCAGAAGTTACTAAAATATATCCATGAACAATTATAGCATTGTTACAGAGCATTTTGCCAGAACAAAATGGCTAATTTTAATGGTTGTGTCAGCAAATGTTCATTGTCATTTGTTTTTTTTTTTTCAGAGCTTAGTATTTTTGTGGTGCTAGTTAAAATGGCCTGCCTGCTGTTCAGCTGTTTTCATTGAAATAATACTCAATTTTGCTGCTCATGGATCCATAAAAATGGATCATCAGAATTTGTCACTTCAATAGGTTTCTTATCTATACTTACAGATTTTTCTAACTAAGCCTTCTAAGGTAGAATGTAGGAGCAGTTTATAACTCTGTTTCCAACAACTTAATAAGCAGTTAAGCAGAACAACAGTTTAAAATTTCTTTAACTGATATGCTACATATCTTATTCAATTGAAAGAAATCAGACCAACGATTTACTCTAACTAAATTTCCACCAAATTAATTAAGCACAACAGAATTTTGCCAAAGAAAAAAACATACTTTTTGAGTTCTGTCTATAATATAAATGTATAAATATACATAAAAACTTGTATAAATTTACAAACAAAAAAAAAAAACAACTACTTAAAAGCCTTAGTTTTAACAGTAGCTGTGAAGTCTATGAGTGATTTTACCAGTCAAACATGAAAATGTTACCTAATCAATCTTGATATAATATATTTAGAAACTGATGTAAATAGTATTTTATCCTCGTTTACTTTAAATGCAGATGCATATATGCTTATTTTGTAAATAATCTTACTGAGTCTATTTTCTGTGCATTGTTATATTATTTTATGACATTTTCTTAATTAAAAATGTGCTTGCACATAATTTCTAGTGTATACGACTGTTTTCCAGTGGCAACACGTATTCAAAGTTGTTCTGACTCTATTTTTTCTGTTGCCATCTTTCTGTGGCTTTTCTTTTCAGATACATGTTCCTTACTCTAAAATCCATATTCTGCTGCACAGTCAGTACAGGGCCTCTGATTCCTGAAATGAATACAGGAAGCTTAAAAAATAAAGAGAAACAAAGATTTTTTTGTATTTTTCAGGATAACATAAAACAAACCAAAAATTGTTTGTAAAAACCTACTTGTTTGCTCTCCCCATGTGAGATGGGGAAAAGAGTTGGAAAGGTAAAACTCATGGGTTGGGATAAAGACAGTGTATTAGGTAATGGAAAAGCCACATGCACAGGCTAATCAAAGCAAGTTCATTTACTAGTTCCCATCAGGCAAATGTTCAGCTGCTTCCTCATCACATAGGTCTCAACTTACATAATGGTTTATTGGGACACAAACTCCATTACTCCAGAAGTTCCTCTATTTCTCTTTCTTTCCCTTCAGCTTTCATTGTTGAGAAGACATCATATGGTATGGGATATCTGTTTGGTACATTTGTGCCAACTGTACTGGCTATATGCCTTTCCATCTCTTTATGCACACCCAGCCTACTCACTAGCAGGACAGTGTGAGAAGTAGAAAGGGTTTTATCTCTGTAAGATCTGCTCAGTTACAACTAAAAATATTATTGTGTTGTCACAACTGTTTTCATCATGAATCCAAAACACAGCATCATTGTTTTTATGGTTGTGTTTACGTAAGTGTTTGGATTGATTTTTCTCTAAAAACAAATGGGCACACGGTGGTAATTGAGTATCTGGGGATCTTGTGCATTTGTACTTAAGGAAATAATTGAGACTAGAATTTCATTTTCTGGCTGAATGTTGCTTTATCAACAGCTGTTCAACAAATAATTTAAGTGTTAAAACAAGAAAAAAATTGTATTAAGCTTTTTTAAGATGAAAGCAATTTACATAGATGAAGTGCATACATACTCTATAGATTTTGATCATAATGGTATATACAATTATATTTGGGACAATAAATAGGAAAATGTGAAAGTTTCCAAAAATAGTTTTATAGTTTAGGTCTGTCTTTTCTGTCTGCATGTATAGGCAGCTTGAAATGACTAAAAGAAAATGGTTCATAACCATGAGTCTACAGAGACCTGCCTCCCCTTGAGCTATGTCTACAATAGGAAGAAAAGTGTTGCACTAGGTTTGAAGCACTTCTAAAGCAATTACTGCTAAGGTCATGCATTAATATAATATGCAGTTTGGACTTCTTACTTCATCCAAACTTTAGACCAGTCCCCTGGATTAAATATGCCTGTTGCAAATGTGACTGAAACTATCCAAATAAACGTAGGTCTCCTGACTATGAAGCCTAGAATGTCCAAGAAATACCATTCTGCCTTTTCCATTATCTTCTGTAGATGATGGCAGCATATCACTGCAATTTGATAGCATCATTTATTTTGGATCCTGTATATTTTCTCCTATTATTTCTGATTGTCACTACTTATTTCCAAGTAACATCATGCTCATTCTGAGAAAACCAAAGATAAATACTGCAGAAAAAAATGAGTCAGGCAGTATCTTAATCTGCAGGTATGACAGCTGCACACACTGAATAAATAAACCTTACTCCACAGTGGTATCCTTTTGTGCGAGAAGGAAAACTTGAACAATGTCCAAGAGGCTTTATTCCTGTAGCTACTTTGACATTAGTCACACATGCCTTAAAGACTGAAACATGAACTTTCTCAGGTGAAACCACTTTGGTCCTGTGACACTGAATAAATAGACAATTGTGTGTTCAGAGTTTTCAGATGTAGAACAGCATAAATGAAGTCATTGTCCAACAGCTTTAACTTTGCTGCTGTTTATAAAATTATGGGAAGTTCCCTACATCTGTAATCAAGAAAGTTGCTGTCACTCTTTGGACCCTTTGCACCACTGAGTCATACCATGGGAGGAAACGAGTAGGTGCTGTTGTCTTCTCTGTGGTGACAGTGATAGAGCCAAGAGGAATCACAGAGTCACAGAATCATAGGGGTTAGAAGGGACCTCTAGAGATCATCGAGTCCAACCCCCCTGCCAAAGCAGGTTCCCTGCGCCAGGTTTGGAGCTGGTATGGAGCTGCATCAGGGAACATTCAGGTTAGATATGAAGAAAAAGTTCTTCACTGAAGGGTGGTTGGGCACTGGAACAGGCTCCATGGGACAGCTGTCACAGTCCCAAGTCTGACAGAGTTGAAGAAGCATTTGGACAATACTATTTGGACAATACTCAGAAATATTTTAATTTTGAGAGGCCCACTGTTGAGCCAGGAGCTGGAATCCATGTTCCTCATGGGTCCCGTACAACTTGGGAAATTCTATGCTTCTAATGCAAATCCAAATGAGATCTTCTCCAGGCTCTACCATATAATGAGCCTGATATGGGGATATGAGCACTCAGGCAGGCAGGAGGATTGATTTTGTGTTCCTACAATAAGGTCTATTCAAAACTACCACAGTAAGGGCACATCTCCAGAATGTGGCTGTTGTCCCACATCTTCGCATAATCAATATTCCTTTTCCTGAGTTTTGCTGATCACTTTTAGCCGCACCAGTTTACGTTTTGCCAAAGCCTTAGACCTTCAATAAGGTACATATTTATGAACATTGCTTTCCTTAGAATCACTGAGAGCAACAAGTATCTCACAGCAGATCAAAGGGACTAATATTGCCGTCAGTAAAAGAAGGATTAATTAAAAAGGTGGGATTGCAATAGATGAGTTGTTGAGTTGGCAAGCGAAAGTAGATTAGGTAGGTAAAGCAGGAATGTTGCTATGTTTATATGTTTGTGGGATCTGGGCTCTACAAAGAGCTCGAATTAGTATAGATCATCATTTGAAATATGAATTAACTAGTATAGTTTGGCTTGCTATATATACAAAGCACTTCCAGCTGTCTGCGGTGGTTGTGGAGGAATTTAACAACTTCCATTGGCACATACATTCTCCTGGAGGACTTCAAGCTTTTCATCAGCCCTGCTTCACCATTTGCAGATGGCACACATAGAAAAGGTGTTCCTATCTCATTTTTTCCAAAAGGAATCAAATCCGCACTCTGAGTGTTTGGATGTTCAAGTTAGTGAGTGAAATAATGAGGATTTACTTCAGAAATTCACTACTGGTCTAAATGCTAGAACTGTCAAAATATATGTCTCAAAATAAGGAACATATATCTGGGTTTTGTTTTTAATTAGTGATTTTGAGTATTAGGAAGCGTTTGCAAAGCTATTCTTCAATGGCATTCATTTTTAAAAACAAACAAACAAAAATATGCTCTTAAATTTAATAATTAGATAGTGTTTTATAGCCTTCACACTGAATGAAGTTAGCTTGCTGTTTGCTAATGAAATCAGAAACAAAATACAATATTGACATTAAACTAAAGGAATTTATGAGGGTGCCATTCCATTGGTATTATGAATCCCCAAGGACTATTTCTGTTGATACTGCTAACTGGAAAGGTATTTCTGAAACTGTCATAATCTGATATTCTTCCTTATAAACTGAAGAACCCAATACTGAAACCTGTCCATTGGTAATGCATTGAAATCATGTAATTTATTATTTGTGTATTGCTTTTTCATCTTCATAGTCTGTATTCTACAGACACAAAGAAGATGAAGAGAGCTGTTGTGAAGAAAGAAATTCCCCTGTTGTATACCCTGAGAGATGCTGCTTTTTTAGTATTCAGACAAAAGAAAANTATTTTATTTTATTTTATTTCTTGTAATGCTTCCTTGGAATTGTTCTTCCACTTTGAAAAAATAGATATGAACAGTTTCATTCATGGCTCCCTTATGAAAGTACTGGACTCATTATTTTAAATAACTGAGGGTAAAATTAGACCCACTAACGTCAGAGAAAAGAGAAAGACTAGCACAGAGCAGAATGGTGATTAGGACCCAGCTCTCATTTAGGATCTTAGATCTTTATTTTTTTTAATGGTGCTGATTTTTCACATACATTGAATGGCTGTAATCCCCACAACCAAACTTGTCAGTCATTGTCTACCACAATAATGTATTGTGATTTTAAAAGGCCTGGTGAAGAACTCGTCTGAACAACAAAGGAAACTCAGATAATTGTTTCAAGTGCAAAGCCCTGCTGCAGTACAGGCTATATCCAAGTCCTCCATATTGTCCAAACTCAGTGATCTAGAAACAACTCCAGTACTATCAGACAGACTTGAAATGTCAGGAGTTTCTGTATCTATGTCTCTATATAGACAATGTGAGAGTAAGGGCATAGAACTTTTTATATACAGTATGACACATATTTTGCTTTCTTTGAAGGATCTCCAGCAACACCGTTTTATTATTAAAATAATTACCTCTTCTAAGCATAAGACTCTTTCAAAGAGCAGCTTTGCAATGGCAAGCTGAAAACAAAAGATATTAAATAACAGCAAATGTTACATTTTGACAATTTGTTTTTAATTTTTATTATTATTTTTGTGATTGTCATTTTAGCTGGACATTAGTACTGGCAGGAATAGCAAGAGAAAGTTTATGAGAATTACTAACCTGTAGTTCAAATATCAAATACAGCTGGACAAATTTCCTTACAGTAATAAAAAGCCTGATTCAACTCATGCTGATGCATCCAAGATAGCTTTCAGCTAACTACAGTTTCTGAAGTCAAGCCAGTAGAGGTTAGAATTGATTAGCACAGGGTTGGTTTTGTAGCTCACAATTTACTTTGAGAGTAAACACCAACAATCAGAAATAGTACAGAAATGTTTGCTTTTTACAGAATAGGTACAGTTGTAAGAGATCTCTGGCGTGACAGAAGAAGTGTGGTCAGCAGGTTGAGAGAGGTGATCCTGTCCCTCCACTCTGTACAAAAAAAAGAAAAGGATTTCTTGGAAAGAGTCCAGCAGAGGGCCACAAAGATGGCGAAGGGCCNATGTGATGGTGAAACCTCACCTGGAGTAATGCAACAAGCTGTGGAATCCTCAGTAAGGAGAGTTGTGGTATAATGTGACAGCTATAGCTATTAAACATTTGCTATTCGTTTTCTCTAAAGTAAACACTTAATGACCCCCCTCCACTTTCTGTCTATTTAATGTCCTTCTATTGCATTTGATATGTTATGCATGGATTGGTGCTGCCCAAAAAGTGGTTCACCATATGAGGAACAATGAACGTTACTTTGCTTTATGCATTTGAGATACAATTCAGATTGCTAGAACTCTTTATGGCATATATAGCATATGGGGAAAGGAAATGCCCATAGGGCAAAAAAGCAACTCATATTAGCCAAAAAGAAATGATGTGGATATGAAGTTTGTGATTACATCATTTACATTACACGTACAACATCTGTAAACAAAGTCTGGCTCTACTCGTGTTTCAGATTTATTCTTATATTGAAGGAAAATGATTAATATACTATATACTGATCCTTGTAAGAAACAATAAGACTGAAGGGAACACTGAACTCACATATTTAGGCTCTACTTTTCAGTGGCAGTCTGTCGCAGCATTAATTTTTTAAAGAAGTGGAGTCCTGCTGACTAACTGGAGACACTAACAGGTGAGAAAACTGATAGTTCTTGCTAGAAGCATTGAGAATAACAAGATGCTCCATCAGTGAGCTATGTACAGAACCTATTTCTTGCACTCATTTTAGACCCTACTTGATGTTATGTCATATGGGACTCAGTTAACTTTTGACACTGCTAGGGAACTTGTCTTGTCTCACAGTAGCTATCATGGACTATGCAAGGTCTATTAAGAGAATTTTGAATGACCAAGTTCTCTAGTCTTCAACAAAGGAAAAAAAGCCATACAAATCAGTGAATATTTCCTGTATATCACATGGGCAAATTTTGTGATGTGCCTCCCAAAATGTGGCACTCTGCAATGCCTGAAGTAACTACATGAAAGATTTGCTGCTACCAATGAGACTCCCAATTTTGATTGAACTCTCACTATCCAGAGCTCTAATAAAGCAGCAAATGAAAAGAATTGAGTAACATTTTTGTATGCTCAGGGCATAAATGTTAAGGATGTATAAGGGTTATACTAGAAGTCACTTAAATTGACTGTAACCCCAGGCTTCTGTCTAACTTACATCGTTCTTGGTGTAAGAAGGCTGAGCTAGTATCTACAGCAGGGCCAAGAGATAAATGAGAGACTATTAGAAATAAATTGAGTGACTGAGCATCTGTTAAGGAAGTGAATGTCTGTAACAACAAACAGCTGTCAGATATAGAGATTGAAAAGCAGGAAGCAAGCTGTAATTAGAATAATTTTAGAGAGTAAAGGTAGATCTAAGGGAGAGTTTGGAGTGTGGATTTGTGGTTCAGAACAGATGTTGGCTGTTAGCAAAGAAATCAAGTGGCAAGATATTATTTTTTAAATAGGGCATCAATAGATTAAGATGGATAATGAGTTAGGATATTCATTTTGGTACTGCAAGTACAAAAGCGCATTCCCATTCTCCAACTTTACCTGTTTCCATTTACACTTACACCATGATTAGGCTATTTAGACTAAGATCTCTCACTAATTTCTATCTGAAGTACTGAGAACAGCTAGATTGTGATTTCAGCTGGTGATCCAGGGGGTCAATGTGATCTAAATTATTAATAGTTCTGTTAATATTGCATAGCTAAATTCATACACATTAGACATTACACTTCCTGTCTATAAGGCTTTCAAGTATCCTTAGTTTACTGACAAATGGAAGCACAGATACGAACTGGTTTGCTCAGTGTAATATAAGAAATCAGTCAGGAAAACTACTTTCCTACGTAGTTGTGACAGGGGAAAGCGGAAGAGATGTGTTTTTCAGATGATTCTGCTTTTTATTTATTCTTTTCTTGAGAAGTCTAATGCAGATTTGATACAGTGTAAGAAGAGTTGGAAAATTTTCTTCTCACTTTCTCTCTACACTTCTGTTTTGTTGATTCTTTAAGAATTGCATTAATAAATTAACATAGGTCCTTCAGTTCAAATGAGAAATAGTACTTGTAAGTCCAAGTATCACAGACTGTCTTTAACTTTCACAAAAGTTTAACAAATAGTGGTGATGAATAGAATGTTATGCAACTTCAAATCTCCCTTTAAAATAAAAAGTTTGTGGTTTTGTGGAAATTGATGCTATGAGGGACAATTACAGGGAAATAGAACAGCTCTTAGAGATGTTTACCAGAATCTTCCTTTTTGTTGTTGTTGTTTTTTGGTTTTTGGTTTTTTTTTTGTCACATTCAGAACTAAATAAAAATTACTACAAACTCCACAAGGTATTTCTATTAAACAATCTATTTTTATCAAACTAAATTCCAAAATTTGTTTGCAAGGTGTTATGCCCGTTTGGTAATCATTGCAGAGACCAAGTAAGCAAAGCACCAATGGCTCCAAACCATTATAATGCTTTCTTAAGCTATTTGTGGTGAAATTAAGTTTTGCTGTCATTTTTAGATGTGTGCATAAATGAAATCTGCTAATGAAAATGCAAAAGGAGAAAGTGGAAGCATTCTCTACTCACTAAGGTCAATGACAGTGCAGGAGAGGAATAAGGGCAATATATGAAATTCTCCTATACAATTTTCAATACTTCTCTATTAGTACATTGTTGTTGTTGTTGTTGGCCAGGCAACAAATGCAATACTATTTTTTATACAGTGAGAAGAGTAGTATATTTCACCAGTACAGGTTGGAAGATGACCTGCTGGAGAGGGACTCTGCAGAGAGGGTCCTGGGGTTCTGATGGACAAGTTTGGCCATGAGCCAGCAGCGTGTCCTGGTGGACAAAAAGGCCAGTGGCATCCTGGGGTGCATTAAAAATAGTGTGGCCAGCATGTCTACGGAGTTGATCCTCCCCCTCTATTCTGCCCTAGTCAGGCCTCACCTGGAGAATTGTGTCCAGTTCTGGGCTCCCCAGTATAAAAAAGACAATGATCCTGGAAGGAGACCAGCAGAGGTCCACAAAAGTTGATAAATGGCCTCTCTTACAAGGAAAAACTGAGCAACCTGTGTCTGTTCTGCATTGAGAAAAGAAGTCTCAGCAGGTATACGATCCATGTCTATAAATATCTAAGGTGCAGGAGGTAAAGGGATGAGGCCAGACTCTTCAGCAGTGTGTGGTGATAGGACAAGGGGAAATGGCCACAAACTGAAGCATAGGAAGTTCTGCACAAATGTGCATAAGAACTTCTTCACAGTGAGGGTAATGGAGTACTGGCACAGGCTGCCCTGAAAGGTTGTGGAGACTCCTTTTCTGGAGATGTTCAAGACCCATCTGCATGCCTACCTGTGCAACTTGGTCTAGGGAGCTTGCTTTGGCGGGGATGTTGGACTAGATCATCCCTAGAGGTCCCTTCCAACTCCTACAATTATGTGATTTTGTTATCAAAATTTTTTTAGAACCACGACTGTAGTCTTCGGAATACTGCTAATAATGAAGACAGGGATTAAATAATTTTCCAGTGTAAAAGCAAAAATACATGATTTTACTCGAAAAGCGTGGCAAAAACTAATGATGATTTGGTCAAAATAAAGAAGATCTTTTAAGTGAATAATTTCCTGATTTTTCTACAGTAAAGGCGTTATAGGACAAACAAGTAAAATGTACTGAAAGTTGAAGATAAGGAATGAGTTTGTGCTACACCATCTGACAGTATGTAGCAAGAGGCTCCTAAGAACAATTTAGAGCTTAATTTTGGAGATGTTTACCATCATTCTACTTTTTAGTTATAAAAATATATGTATTATTTACAGGATTCCTACAGGGATTCCTGTTGTTTTTCTTTGTTTGTTTGTTTGTTTGTTTGTTTTTAACCAAAACAAAGAGCGTGTGAGGGAAACATTTCCTTAGTTTCTTGTTGCATTCCATAGATTTATATACTTCTGGTTTATAGAAGTCATACAGTTTCCAGTGTCTTCAATTCACAATGTGATGTTGTCTGAATCAAAACACTGTAGTAGAACACTTTGCTGTTGATGAATTAAGAGAGGCTAGCTGTAAGAGTGAGAGTTTGTGACAACGTTCATGAACTATCAGGTCAGGAATGCTTTGCAGAAGAGCCAGTGAGACCTTAATGTTGAAAAATAAATCACATGCAAAGCAGATGGTGAAATTGTCATTGAACACAAGATGCATGTAGAAAGATTGCTGTAGAAAGAATTTTTTAGTAGTTTCATTTAATATATTCTTGATATTTGTTTGTACAGTATAGGTTCTTGGTCTTTTTGCCTAAGGAAATCCAGAAGAAAAGCTTTTCTTTAAAGACAGTCCACCAAATTACCATCATCATATTATGTCAAATATGTCTTCTAGATATCTTTTGTTATGTTCTAGTTAATTGAAGTTGGAGGACGAGTTGACTGTAATTGATCCTGTTATTTGTAAAAAAAAAGGGTAATTTATATTGTAGCTATAGCTGTGTGTATTTATCTATAGGTAAGAATTAGGTCATGGGAAGCAAAAGAAATCCAACCTGCTGTTTGCCGTGGAGATACATGTAGGTTGGAACTTATCAGAAGGATAAAAACAACCTTATTCACTGTTTTCCTTTTCTTTCCCACTGATAAATCCCATGTTTCAAGTTAAGAAGGAGTTACAGAGTTTGTGGAGGCAAATTGCAGAATTTGCAAGAGGAATCAAGCTTGTAGCTCTTTCAGTAGACAAGGTTGCTGAAAATGCAAAGATGTTCGTAACCACAAAGGATGAAAAGTAAAGTTGTTCCTAATATATAAGAAACAGTTTTTGTTACTGAGAGACCATGCATCACTGTTTATAATATGGGGGCCTTGAATGCCCTAAAAAGCTTAAAGTGGTTATGAAGGCAGATCAGTCTTTAGTTGGCCTAGTCAAGGGGGCAAATTCTTTGCTTGTGAAAATTTTGTATGCAGAACTGGTAGTACTCAGTACTGACTAAGTAGGGAACTTGAGGCAAGATAGTCCCTGCCCGGGGCAAGGGACTTATCTAAGGATAGTGTTTAAATCTAGTTTTTGTTTACTGCTAAAGACTGTAATGACCAAAAGAGAATACTCATTTTTTTCTGAAATGGATTAACCTAACTGAAAGACACTCATTCTAAATAGAACACTATTCATCATGAAAGCCAGTAGAGCCATAATATCACAGTAGTTTTCCCATGGAAATATGCCGTTCAGTTTCTATCCGCTCAATGGGACAGTCAGATATTACAGACTAAAAGAGTTAACCTGACAGCAAAAGCAGCACAAACCTACAATTTTTGTGATTGTCAACCTGGCAGCAATTAAAGACAAACTGGGATGAATAGTAGTAGATGATTGCATCAAATAAATTCAACTATCAAAATGGGCTTCAGCTTGTTCCCTATCCAAATAACCAGGAGGCCAGAAATAATATCCTACAGAACATAATCAGAGCAGCCAACTTTATTAAAATGCAGACAAATTATGGGGCATAGCAAAGGATGAATGTAAATATCCAGTGCAAATATCTAATTTGCAATTCTGAAGATTTTTTTATACACTCTAACAGAACAGACAGCACGTTATGTCTGATTTATTTTAAATTTTATAGAATAGAAGAGGGAAAATGGCAGAACAAATGCTATGCAAAAAAAAATAAAAAAAGGAAAAAAAAATTGTTTACATAATATGAATTTTCTTTAAGGGTACTTTTAAAGATGTCCTCTCTCTGTTTAAAGTTGAGATGAAAAATAGTTTTAAGATAGCTGAAATTTTATTCATAAAATGCACAGACATATTCTTCTACGAATACTTTATCGTTTTCTAGAAGTGCCCTTGCCTGAACAGACAGTCCTCTCACACAGAAGGACTATGCTGGCCTATTAAGAGCCTTTGAAGACTGTTTGAGAATCTTTGATTCTGACTGAAATGCTGAGCAAAAGCTCTTATGCACCAAGCTACTTCAGCCGTGGATTTCAAATAACAACTCCCTCACCAACAGAATATAAGGGGAAGGGTTGTAAAGAGAACAATGCCTACATGTTCAGTCCTTTAGCTTTTTGCTGAGAAAAACAGACCTTTAGTGTGCTGTTTATTTTCACATATACAAAGCTAAGAACTGCACTGTGGCAATGGGGGGACAAGAAAGGCAATAAAACTGTTTGTTAAAGCAGATAATTCAGCTCTGGTAATTCAGAGTGCTTACTCACTTTCAAGTACCTGTTATAGCAGAAACTGTACTTCATATGCATTGTATAATTGATTCAATTTGCTAATC
This sequence comes from Odontophorus gujanensis, assembly GCA_013399175.1. NCBI lineage: Eukaryota > Metazoa > Chordata > Aves > Galliformes > Odontophoridae > Odontophorus > Odontophorus gujanensis. Next base: position 147,010 of record VXAB01001707.1, read on the forward strand.
CCAAAATCTTGATTTGTGTTTATTTACACATTCCCACAGACTCTGGTATAAGTCTTGTCTGCATAAAGCAGGGATTAAAGCTGCCAAGACCTAGATTGTATTATTTCTAGGAATAAATATCTATTATTAAAAGTTAGTATTTATTAATATCACACCATCACCAGTCTGTCTTAAGGAAGGTATCTTCTCCATGCAAACATGTACGTCGCACTGAAAGTAATGCCTTCTAATTATTTCCATGGAATCTGCAAAAGCTACAAAGAGCACAATTACACTAACCATTAACTATGCAATTTTACCTGCAGTAAACAAAAGCCTGCTGGCTACACCCATAAAATCTGCTGTAGCAGAAGTGATTCGCTGGTTCACAGCTGCTGCAACAACATTGTTGCTAGGAAAAGGTTACCTGTGCCGTCCATCTTTCATCAGCACGAAGAGTTGAAAGTTAGAAGCACTAAACCTGAACTGTATGGTGAATGTGGTAGGACAGACCAGGCAAAATTCTCAGTGTTCTCCATGATCTTCAAACACATATGGGGCCTGGTGTTATCATTTTTGCAACAGAAAGATTATTTTCTTCTCTGGTCTAACTGATAATTTGGTCATTCAACTTAGTCAGAGTCATGATGTAGAGCTCAAAGCTGATGGTTTGTCCAGTTCCAGGAAGTCATCATAGAATCATAGAATCATAGAATGGCTTGGGTTAGAAGAGACCCTGGAGATCATCCAGTTCCAACCCCACTGCCACAGGCTGGGTTACCAACCATTGAGCAAGGCACTTGATCAGGTTTCCAGGGTCCCATCCACCCTGACCTGGAACACCTCCAGGGATGGCATATCCACAGTCTCCCTGGCCAACCTATTCCAGCACCTCGAGGTCCTCTCTGTAAAAAACTTCCCCTTGACATCTAAACTAAATCTCCCCTATTTTAGTTTATCCAAAAGGTTCACCACTTTCTTGTCCAAAAAGTGCACATCACTTTACGCACTGGGGGCTGCATCTCACTACTCTATGGACTGCCATTTTGACTCTGGCTCATAGCCTTGACATGGCATATTGTCACTGGTAATGATGCTATCCAGGAAACTGTCACCTTTAGCCTCAAGCTGGTTCAGTATGTCCTGACAGGCTTGCTTATGGTGTTGTTTCTTTCTGTTCCTGTGTGAGGATTCATGGGACCCACTTGGTACAACCTTTGCAATTTTCCAAAATTGTCACCTTAGTTTTCAATGTATTAAAGCTGATATTCAGCTCCATATACATTTCTCTAGTTGTCATCTGCTGATTCACATGGATGAGTTAATCAAGATTCTCTTCATTACTATCCCAAGCATAGCTTGTCTCTCACATCCATGTCACCACTGTTGAAAATTATTGCCTGCTGCCTCACTGTGCTTACATACATTGTTTGGTCTCCACAAACGCTCAACAAGCATCAGTGGACATTAATAGGTGCAATCTTTTCCACGTGGGGCAATTAAATTCTGTATCATTGCTTCAAACACACTTCTATGTCAAATGTCATTTTTTCAGACTGACCCTGCTACACGACTACATGACTGTTACCATCAGTCATGTAGCAACAACATGTAATGAATGCATGAATTTTCAGTCTTTACTGCCATACCACCAACATCCTCCTATGGTGTTATGGGCCAACATAATGAAAAAGGAATCATTATTTCCAGAGCAGCCTTCATACATGTAGAGAGGCAGATACAGTTGTAGAATTCTACTCTGCTTGGTACAGGAAAACACTATTACCATTAAATTTGAACACTGTTTTTTAATTTGGTTTGTCCTTTCATTTTGTGTTTCCAGCATTGGTATGGTATTACTATGGGCTTCCAGCTGAGTGTGTTTGTTTACCATGATAAACACTAGAAGGTGTTGACAGTTGAGGCAGCATTTCTGGCCGGTGATGTTTATTCTCCAAAGTACTTCATGCACTGATGTTACCACAGGCTTTATAAATTCCTCTGTCTTGGTTATTTCAGTGTGGAAGAGCAAAGAGGTTGATATGGAAATTGAGAATCCCGAGAGGAAGGTTGGAGACAATCTAATCCTTGTGCCTTCGAAATGATGCAGTTTCTTCACCAATCAAGTAGTAGTCTTTCTCCATGGTCACATCATACTGCCTTAGAGATAGTCATTATCTAAACCTTTATTTTATGTCCTTTTAATACAGTGAAGCCTCCTAACATTCCAGCAGCTAATTCAAGTCATGACCAGGGACTGCTGTCTTGGGACACTGTTCAGGAAGGTGGAAGCTGCCTGTGCTGCCATTTCAAAGGCTGGCAAAGCAGGTTAGGAAAGAGTAGTACAGATGCAGTGAGTCTAAAGTGAAAGGAGGAGGTAGGCAGTACAACTTAATAAAGGTAAGTAAAGGGAATGGTGTGAGAGAGATGGTGAAAATTGTCCACATATAGATGACATAGTATGATATATTAAAATAGGGATGGAATGAATGAAAAACAGGAGGAGGGAAAAATGTCAACTAGAAATGCATTAAAGAGAAAACTTTCATGACAATGTTACTTTATTATTAAGTAGCATCCTACTCCAGATCCTCTGACAATTTTCCATAGTACTGTTGTTTTTCAAGCTTGTTGTTAGGCAAGCTGATGTTGGATCTGGTTTAGATTCTCTAGTAATGCTTTGCAAAAGCTTTTCTGAAAAAGCTAAAGAGCATACCAAGAAAGAATGTTGTTTCCTTATGTGACTTACATTATAACTTTTTATTGAAGTGTATTTACTCAGAATAAATAAATACATTTTCCATACCAATAACAGATTTTTTGTGGCATTAAGTTATTCTGCTGTCTAGGAAAAATACTTGCTTCCCTCCTGAAATAATGCAGTTCTCTCCTGTTGTAACTAACTAGTGGATTGTAAGAGCTGAAAAATTTATAGACTCCAAGCCTTATTTACAGTATTGCTTAATTAGTAGTAGCTATACCATAATCTCCACTATTTCCCTCATGTTTTTTTTTTTTAATGCTCATACTGAAGTCTCCTATTTACAGGCTGGGCAACGGTAAACCGTAATACATGTCTTTATAGAAGCCTGAAAAGCAGCAGACTGAGGTTTTGCTCTTTTTGACTATTTCACAAGCCTGAATTTGGTACTAAATACTTCAAATAAAGCATCCACCTGCCAGGATTTTAAGCAAAATTGCTATTTCTCAGCTTATATTCTCATTTCCTTTTCTCATCAGGATGATGCTATAATAAGTTTTCAGGCTTTATGGGGAAAAATTCAGCTATCAGTATTGTGATCTGAGAAGACTACACCAGTTTTTTACACCGTGCGGGATTTGTAAAATAAGATAAATAACAGAACCTTGTTATACAACTTGCAGTGAGTCCATAAGGCACTGGTGATTAAACTGGAGATGAGTTAATTACAATACATCCCTGCTTTTTTTGGGGCATAGCTCTCTCGAAACATCTCTAACATCAGACTTTTCTGCGTGAGATGCTTTTATTGTTATTATTTCAGATGAAATCTTGAAGTAGTAGATCATGTCACTGTAATTGTATTAGTGTCAGTGCATTCTGAAAATAATATGCAATACAGTTCATTTGTAGTAAAAGAAACTGATGTGGGCTGTGGCTTACTTGGTACATTACTGTAGGATGGAGGAGGCTTGTGGAAGGAAATGGGCAGAAGCTGAAGTGAGTTGGTATCTATTAAAGTCTTAACTACTGATGAACTAATCTTAATGCAGAATATGAAACAATCTCTATCTAAATTTATATACCCAAGCAGAAATTTCAGTTATGAACAAAGCATTTTTAAACAGATAGACTAAACAGAGGTGTAGTATGTGAGGTCAGACCATCTTACTGTTTTCACAAAGGCATAAGAGGTCCTCTCATCCAATACTGGAGGTAGCACTTCAGCCTACCAAAAGAAAGAATCCATCACCTAACCTTTTTCACCAGCATTTCTGAGGTGAGATGTGGCAGAGCAAAGTGCTGAAGTGTCACTCCTCCTCAACTGGCATTCTGGGGCACAGGAGAGCTCCCAGTCCTTGGGCTCACTGCTCAGCATGATGTAACAGGTCAGGAGAGCACCAGGTCTTCAGTGTTCTTAGACATTACTTAGAACTGAGGAGTCAGTAGTAGGATGAAAACCATCTTGCATAACTGGAAAATTTATCTTCTTTCCTCTTCCTTAATCCTGGCAGCATGCTGAGTTTGCTAGAACAGCTACAGAATCTCTGCTACCTCATTTCAGCTCTCCACAAATTCTGCATGATTTTCAACCTGAAGTCTGTGGCTGTATTTACATATATATTTATTTATTTAGTCAGCTTTTAAAACAATACAAGAGAGAAAGCTAATCTCACTGATGTGATTTCTGGAAAAATCCTCAGGAGTGGATATTGATTGTGTTGATGGGAGCAGAAACTTCTGCACACATATACACATAACAAGCATACTCACAGAGATACATAGAAAATAATCTAAAGTAGCAGTTCTGAGCAAAAACATCCCAGTTGTTTCTCTACTCGTAATACTGGTTCAATACTGGTTCAGTTAAGGATGCACTTTATTTTTCATCATTCTAAATGAACAGAGTTAATCTCTGTTCCAAAAATGGTTATGATTCAAAGTGCTCTCTAGCACAGTTTTCTGCTATTCCCTTTGGATCTTTTGGGTAATGTGTTGTAAGGGTGCTAGTGTATTTATTGCACATATGGAAGTGTGATCCTAGTGTTTACAGAACGTTGGAACAGCCTTGATGCAGGTAAGGAATCCTAGGAGAAAGAAAAACCTACTCCATTATTAAACAAGCTATGAAGGTTTAAAAATTACCTTTGGTTTTCTTCCTTGCCACAAGCAAGGATCATTAATTTCTTACTGCAGTTAGAAATCTATATGTTTTCCTAGCAGATTACCTGAAAAGCCCAGCACAAAACCTGCATAAATCATTCACGTTGTAGCTAAGACCTAACAGATTTAATAAAGCAGGAAGAATATTGTAGATTTGGTTAGAATGAAAATTAATTTTGTAAGATTTTAAGCCAGTCTGGGCAAACAGTTGTTTCTGGTATGTTTTGGATCAAATTTTCCTCTGATGTAAATTCACACATACCACTTCCGCCGACAGGGATTTAAGCTGATTTTGACTCACGGTGTTTAGATCCAGTTGTCAGTCATTTATGCATACAAAGGAAAAACTGTGACTGAAGACTGCGGATAGTTTTTTCAGTTTTTTGACTGATTCTTACTTTAAAGCAGTGTTTGTTTTAAAAACTCGTGTTAGCAGTATCCAGCACTTCCATGTTTTCTAATCATCACTGATTTGAGATTTAAAGTTTTTTAAACTTTTCGTGTATGTTTTAGATTCAACTTACTATACTAAACATTTTTAAAAAGTGGAATTGGTAACTCATTAATGTAGTTGAAGTGATAGCCTGAGGTTGTCAGAACTAATTACTGAATATAAATTGGGTGTTTAGTTGCAAGCTTAAAGAAACAGAAGTATCTTTGCAACTGAGAGATGGTAGAATCTTGCCTTCCTTGTGCTTTGAAGTCTATGACCATTAATGTTATGGAAATATAGAGCTCTGTCACCTGTGGTTAAATGTGAATACAATAAATATGCAAAACCTAAAAAACTTTCATAACTTTTTTGCAAGCATGCTGTGTGCTGCCATATATATAATGCTCTGGCAATGATTTCCTACTAAGAAACCCTTCCAGGGATTTTAACTGAAAACTCAGTGATGGTAATAGGATAAGTTATGGATTTTCCTACACTTGCAGATGCTACACCTCTTGATGACTTTTTAGTAAATAAATTCATTGTATCATCTTCCATGCTACTCATACCTTTTCTATTGCTTCTGACATTTTACAATCCTTCACAACTTCAGGACTTCTTTTTTTTTCTTTAAATCTTCTTCCAAGATTTTATTTTTCTATGGGATGAGGTATTTTAAATTTCAGCATACAAGTAAAATCTCATTCAATCTTAACAAAGCTAAACATACATGTGCAGAAATGTTCTTCTCCAAATCTCCAAGTGATAATTTGCATCTTTAATGGTTTTCTTTTTGCATGCATTCCTATGAAGAAGAATCAGGTAGACAAACTGTCCATGTGTCTGAGGCTAGTACTGAAATTTGGGAGGTTTATATTTGTGCAGAGTTATAACAGTTACGAGAAACAGAGTAATTAAAAAACTGCAGGTTACGGATTTTAAGTGCACTGTAACTACAGATGAAAGTTAATACAGATAAAAGTTAATGATGAGTGTTAAAGGAGTATTAGCAACCTTGATATTTATAATTATGGAGTGTGGGCGCTCCAATGTTTAATCATTTCTTGCCTTTGAATGGGTTGAATTTAACTAAAATTCCATCAAATCACTGTGGGGAATTGTTCTTTTTGTACTGCTGCAGTAAGAGGGAAGTTGAGTCTGTGAGTAGTAATCAAAGAAATTTATGTAACGGTTGTGTTTAAGCATACCATGGGATACAAGTTTTGTTATTAGAAGTCAAACCTTATCTTACTTTTCTACAATATTTACATAGGGAAAATGTGTAACTAAAACATAAGTGAGCTTCTAGATTATTTCTGTGACTCAGTTTGGAAAGCTCACAGCAGTGGCAGTAGATCTTTATGTTCCATCTGCAAAATAAAGGCGGCAACTAGACAATGATTTCAAAACAAGTCACCAAAGAGAAGGTGGAAGTAGTGTTCAGGGTTGTGATGCCCACTGCCTCTGACTTACAGAGTCATTGAAACAGCAGCTATGCTCTGGATACTAGTTGGCCAGTGTTTGGGGAAGGTTTAAAGGCAAACATGGGATTTCTTTGCTTTGCCTTCCAGAGACAAGTTCCATCCCATGTTAGCAGAAACAAATTCTGGAGAGTTCTCTGGTTTTGCACTTTGTGCTCCAGTGTATTTGTAGATGTGACTGTTTTCAGGTTGGAGTGAAGGAATAGAAAGAAGGTCATTTTTTAGATAGATATGTGTAGAGAGACACCATTCAACAGCACCTATTCTACTAACAGAACTCACCTTTTCTCAAACTGTTGTCACAGGAGAAGTCTGCTTGATAGTGATCTCCAAAAATGCCAGTACTGCTCTCTTCTATTATTTTGGTGTCTTCTGCTCCATTAGCTAAAATATTAATATCACAAAATGTGCTTTATGATAGCAGCTTCAAGTCATTGTTGGAGAGATAAACTGAGAACAAATTTCTCCCACTGCAAATACTACATTACAGAACAAGTCTGTTGGACATATATCTCTTTGTAAAATATCTTCTTATCCGCTTTGCTTCTTTATACTTTCCAACATCACCAAAATATCCTTTACAATTGATTTCTGAGACAGTAATGAGGAAGCTGTAGTAGAAATGGAGTAATAATGAAATGTCTAGAAACCTAGGTAGCTGTGTGTATGTCAATGAAATGTAAGAAGCTAGAAGACCCATTAGCGCATCAATACTGAAGAAGGTGATCATCACATTTTTCCACTGTTAATTTTAGTAGCTTTGCCTGTCAGAAGCTAGAGATCTGGTGAAATACAGTCCTCATCTTATATTGTTTCAAAAGATGAAAGTAAAATCTTTAGTTTCTCTCTTAAATTCAGTTACTGCATTTCTACTAAAATGTTTATTTCCCACTGTACTGTCTAGCTAAAAATAAGACAAAATATCAGGAATTCATAATACAAATTTTAAAGTGTTTTTGTTGTAAGTGATATGACACATCTTATTTATAGAATGCAGAGTAGACTCAGCATAAATAAAGAACGTCTGTGCTGGTAAATGTACCA
>VXAB01001708.1:3786-29785 GCA_013399175.1 Odontophorus gujanensis
CAAAAAAAAAGCCTCCTTTTTTTTTTTCTTTTTTTTTTTGCTCTCAGAGAATCCTATAAAAAGAAAAGACACATTCATTAAACAGAATATGTGGGAAGCTTCCATAAAACACATCGACCCTCACCAGGTGAGTGCAACAGCAGGCTGCTCATTATCCTTGGATGGTTCCACAGCATACATAAGTCCAGAGGATAAGAAAATTTAATGATCTGCTGGGATAATCTGATGGCCAGTAGCATTTTTGAGATGCATGCTGAGATTAGGGTAAAAGAAATCGGATGTCAAACTGTGCAGTGATTATTGGAAGACAAAGAACTGAAATCACCTTTTCTTCCCCCTTGCCTTTCCCTGTGTTATTTTGCCACTATCTTCTGTTATTATGGTTCTCATTATCTTGTCTACCTATAAAGACGTATGTGTCAATCATGGCTAGATATAGCTACCAGACTTAATAGATCAATAACCTGACTAAATGATAGTATGGATGGCTACAAATGGCTAGGGATTTCAATAGGTTTTATATGGTACACACTCCTCCAAGTCATGATTTTAGTGATGTTGTATCTTAGGGTTCAGAAGAGTTACAGAAGTTAGTACGGTTTCTGACCAAACACAGGCATCAACTCCAGGTGGATTATCCACAGTTCTCCCCAAGCTGTGTTTTTTATAATTAACTGCAGTCATCCTGGTGTGCTTACTGTTCTAGAAGCAATTGTTCACCACTCAGAAGAATCTTCTGAGTCCACGGACCAGGGGCACTGACAAGATCATAGAATCATAACATCATAGAATGGCTTGGGTTGGAGGGGATCATGAAAAACATCTAGCTCCCGGACCCTGCTATGGATAGGGCTGCCACCTACCAGAACAGTGCTCCATCCAACCTGGCCTTGAATACCTCCAGGGATGGAGCACCCACAGCTTCTCTGGGAAACCTTTCCAGTAGGAGGATAGACCTTACAAAGTGGTAGCATAAATGTAAAACCCATTCCTGTGATCAAATCAATGATGATCATCCCTAAAGGGAGAAACATACACTATCTAAATAGTTTACTTTTTTTTTTTCCTGTTTCAAAGTCATAAGTTTGAAGTTAGAACAAAGAAAGCCCAAAAAGGTACCAGGACATTGTCACTGGACGAATTTAATCCTTGAAGAACAGCATGCTAACTAATGGGAACATAACATAGTAAGAACTATGAGTCCCAGCTGAGGTCAAAGCCCGGCATCTGTCCTATGGTACTCAGAAGCTTCAAGGCTAACTAGAGGAATAAAATGATAAAATATGGCAGGTATGTTAGGAAAAATCTCAGTTTGGTAGGCATTCCAGTTCAGACCACAGCATCAGAAGGGAGGCAAAAGTTATCTGTGTGAACACTTATTTCCATCTGTGAGGAAAGCAACTTTCTTTTCATTCATTAGTGGGTATCTATCCGAAATTTATTCATTCAGTCATGGAATAATAATATCTGCCATGTTACTGATGTAAGTAATGACATATAATGAATAGACACTGGGCTGAATTTTCAGAAGCAATTACTGATTCTGCATGAACAACCAAGGTATCCCTTAAGGGGCAGTTTTTCAGAACAATTTGGCCTTTACCTGCTGAACATCAGTACCATGATCTGTCTGCCCAAACAGTACAGTTAAAAGGAGAGACATCCACAATCATTAGAGTCCACTGAACACTTGCACCTCCGCACACCACTTAATTCATAGACTCATGCTTGAGGAGGGAAACAATCACCTGGACCTACATTCAGAATGAACAATTTTGAACATCTCCATCATTTGGCAGAGGAATATTGCAAGGAGTGAAAGAGAGCTAATTTCATCAAATAAATCATTCGTGACAAATGGCTCATCCAGCTCTAGCACTCAGAAAATTATTATTAGCAACAGCTGGGCTGGGTATGACAACCTCTATTCAGGCATTCTTTTTACTTTTCTGCTTGTCCTTCAGTAATCTGTGTTATGGATAGAGGTCGGAGAGGAGTGAAGAGAGGGAAGTTACGTGGAAACTAATGCAATCATTAGGTCATTTTTAACCTTGCTGCAATTATCATATAGAAGGGGCCAACTGTGAATAATGGGAGGTGAGACTGTAATTTAAACTCCCCTGAATATAACCTCACACGCCATCAGGATTTCTACATTTAATCCTCCAGGAATGAGCTGCACCTGAGCACTCCTATGCTGTTCTCAGACCATATATGGGTGGGTTGGGGTCCTGAGTTTATGTTTTTAAAGGAACCTGCCCTTCTGAGGTTGTATTTTTTGATGTAGACATAGCAGGAAATGGAATAGAAAATGGGATTAGTGGGGTGGCTGAATCACAGTGTCTTTGGGATTCTTCTGGACAAGGTCCTTGCTGAGAGCTGGGCTGAAAGCCTGGACTAAACTATAAATATGTATATGTATATATATAGATATGTATATGTATACATATGTATGCATGTATATATATACACATACATATGTATATATGTATATGCACACAGGTATACACACACAGAAATGTGTGGAAAATGAGAAACCAAACAAGGTAAACTCACCCCTCTCTAGGAGATCCATTTATCACCTACTTACTGACTTAAATTGTTTATTTCCTCTAGGAAGTGGATGCATTTGCATCAGAATGAAACAATTCCATGTAGACCTACCACTGTCTTTTCAAAGCAAAGTGATTTTAACTCCATGAGGGCTAGCTGATTATACCATAATGTCTAGGCTTGAGTCAAATACGCTCACATTACTTCTGACTTGAGCCAGCTTGAGGTACAGGAACCTCTGCTTTCTGCCAGCCTGGATTGCCGATTACACTGGAGTTAATGAGTCCCTCCTACTTGGTAAAGATCTGCTGACAAAATGAGAATATTAACATAATGTAGCTATGTAGAGCACTGGATATTCAGGGCTTCTTCTGCAATCGATGTATTTTGCATTAGTTAAAAAAAACCTTAGTGATTTTGAGCAACCACTATCAAAACTAAGTCTAAATAGAAGAAATCCTATTTGATGGACTTTTTTCTTGACTCTCAGGGGCTCTTTTCTGCTTGTTTTAATGATAATTATCTATACCTGTATGATGTTATGAATTCCAGGGCAAGGAAAAGAAAATCAAACTTGCTGTTGAGAGTTTTAATGCCAAGAATTTAAAATCAAACTTTCTGTTGAGAGTTTTTATGCTCAGGATTTTAAATTAGAGTGAACAAGTCCCTCTAGGTTCCCAAAAAGGGGAGAAAATCACAGTCAGTCAAACTTTCTGTTCACTACTCAAATGTGTGTCAAGTCAGCTGAGGTTCAGGCAGTAAGTGTGAAACAGTGCCACTGAGATTTCACTGAGCTGACATGAAGGAAGGCCCTCCTGGCTGTGTGCAGGGCTGAAGGTGGAGAGTAAAGAGCAGCAAGTTATGCCCTGGAGCCCACTAACATCCCCAACCTCACTATAAGCTGTCATCCACATGGTTTGAAGATGAGGTGTTTCAGTTTGAGACCAGAGTTAGGCTTACTTTCAAAGTTTGCAGAGGTGTATCTGGGGTCAAAAGTCAGGATTATGCCAGAGATGAAGAATGTGGCAGAGCTAGGATGCTGGCCCATAATGTCTTTGCATTCTCAATGGCCATTCTCTCTTCTTCAGTTTGCAAATTAATTTTGTAAATGCATCAACTCAAGAGGATTATATTCATCTGGGACAACAGCATATGACTAAAATCATACCCAAATAGGCAGTGAACTACAGCATACACCTCTCACTTGACTTTGCTTCTCCATTTTAGGGGTTACGATACTCACCCCAGGCAGATCCAGGCAGCAGGGGATCTCAGCAGTGACAGGTACTCAGAAGTGCCACTCAGAATCCTTCAACGTTGTCTACTATGAAAAAGCAAAAGTGGAAATTAACAGCACGTATTGACACGTACCCTCTAAATGTGTTAGTACCACTTATGTCATTGCATTTATTATAAGTAATTCAATTCCCATAGTGCAATTATAGCAGATGGATAAACAAGATGCAATATACTGTTCACTTTATGACAATGATCACATAATTCCAGCTTCACTGCTTTTAACTGTTTGCATGAAACACTGATTAACAAAGCCTTGAAAGTCTGTCAGACAAGGAAATATGAATGTGTAAATTATACAAATTAAGGTATTCCCCAGCGTAAGTGTCTCTAAAACTAGTGAAGCTGTATCAGGGAAGTCCAGGAGCCATTCTGTTCATGAGGTTTTCCTTGATCAAAGCTAAGTGGTGGCAATGATCAGCTATAATCATTGTCCTCGACTTTTGTTCTTCCTGTCTACATTTTTCTCCCATTTAGACCATAAGCCTTTGAGAAAGACCATTTTTCTTACCATTCTGAATGTATATGTACTGGTCCTGACCCAAATAAAATGGCTGTGGATGCTTGGACGATATTGCAGTAGGTCAGTCATTACAGAGACAGCTATACAGTGTGCAAGCACATCAGCGTGCAAAAAGTTTTGTGGCTAAAGGGGAAATAGGAGTCACAAAGTGCTTAGGTGGATGGAGGGTTAATTCCTCTATCATGAGAGCATGTTAGTGGTGATGTATTCTGTGGTTTAACATTACTTTTGCATCCATTTCATTAAGTGGATACCTTCCTCTTTGCTGACACATTCAATTGAGATGATTGCATTACTGAGGTATCTCACAAAAACAATACACTTCATGTCAGTAATTGTAGCAAATCTATAACTTACTGATTCCAAGTCTGTAGATTTTAAATCCAGAATAGACTATTTAACAATCATTTTGGACCTATGTTAGAAAATGTGTTTCTTAATTAAATTCTTGGTCAGTGTGAGGAGATGAAAGGAAGCTAAATGACAGATCAGATGCTGGCTATACCTAGTTAAATCCCTTCCCTTGTCTATCACCTCAGCTGTCATAGAAATAAAAGGTCAAGATGAAGTCTGTGATGTTGTACTTGCTAAGTGATATGCCAGGACTCCAGTTTATGCTTTGTGCACCTATGACTTCCAGAGGTGCTCCTTTCTGAAAATTATTAAACTCCTATATCTGCTGAATATATTATGTTGCCCTTGGGAATTGCTATTTTGAAAGCTACTTCCTTAACTTTCTGGGTTAGAGCATCCCCTTATGGAATTCTGTGTGGCTCCTACAAATTTTAACGCTGACTTACATCAGCTGGATGTCATGTGGTACTAAAGTAAAATGCAGAAGCCAAATTCTAAAGGTTTTATATCATTTTAAACTACTCGGTGAAATCAGGAGCGTTTAGCTCTGAGGATCTTGTGCTAACTTGCCTCACACTGATACAAAACAAGATAACATGAAACAAGGAAGACGTGGAGCAAATGGATGTTTTTACCTTCTTTGCTAATCTACACTTTTTTTTCTTTTTAATTTACAAGTTCTTCTTAAAGTGTAGATGATACATTCTTTACCGGAAACAATCCTGTTAGGAGAACATGGTTGAACACACATCTCTTACTCTATCTCATTCTATAAGGACATATTTGAAACAAGAAGTGTTTCAAAACAAGCCCTGTTTTTCTTGGAGGACCTTCAGTACAACCAATAATCTGTATCCATGATGTCAAACCATAAACCATGAAGCAGAGGTGAGAAAGATGTTTTAAGAAAAAGGTACATTTTGTCTTTTTGTCATTAAGGGATTTGGAACTGGAGGACACTTGCACAACATAATCAGCGGGTGCTGAACAATAGATTCCCTGCATGTCGAAATGGTCTGAAAAAGTTGAACTAAACTCCACCAAAGACATTAAAAATCACTGCTTTGACTTCAATGTCTTTTTTTTTTTTTTTTGTGGGCTGTTGAGTGAACTTCTGTTTCACCGGAACATGGGGCTGAATATTCTCACGCCAGGATGACAAGCTAGAAACTTCCCTCTATTCCAGAATTCCTTGAAGGCATGAAAAATGGCCACATCTACTGTTCAGCTTTTTGTCTGCTGAATGACTAGATTATATGCTTTCCTTCTCTATTATATACTTTTCTGAAGATAAACAGTTATTTTAATAGAACAGGAGATTGCATAACCATTGTAAAGTCCTTGAGCTTTCTGCCATCTGTGGGTTTCTCTGTTTAAGTCCAGATGAGCTATACAGTGCAAAAATACATCTGGCAAGCTTTTCATTGACATTACTAGGAAGGTGTAATGACTGTCAGTCTGATGTCAGCAGGAGGTATTCTCAAGAAGGGGAAGGTAAAAAACACCTCAAAACCCCCTGCAGACATTCAGAAGAAATCTTGTACTGTGGAGTAATTACAATTCTCAAAGAAAAAAATAGACTTGGATAAACCTGGAGGCACCTTTATGTTTTTCCTTTTGAAACCTTCCATCTCCCTCACATGCTGCTTTGCAGTTCTGCCATTCCTGTCACCATGCCATGCTGAGCAAGTTCTTTTCTCAAAGGAGAATGAGCATTTTTGGTCACTGGAGATGCCACTGTGCAAAAAAATAAAATAAAATAAACAAAGCCTTTGTTGAGATTTTAGAAAAGTCTCTTAATCAGCAAACAGATACCTTCTTTGTTTGTTGGAAAAGAAGCTGCAATTATCGACGGAATTTCATTTCAAATGGCACATGTATTCTTGGTGTGGGTGGTGAGGTAGGCAGGTGTCTCAGCAGTAGATTGCAGTTGTGTTTGTTATGTACTTTGAATGTTACTTTGCTCCTGTCTCTATGGTGCTTTCTCCCAGGATGCACAGGAAGCCCAGAGCCTTTAAGAGTTTCCCTTCTTCCCACTTGTAAAGAAATCACAATTGAGATAGTAATTGTTAAGCATGTAGTCAGAGAAACTGCATCCCAGGGACGTGTGTCTTATTACAAATTACTGCCGTTTGTCTAGACAGAGTATGGCTGAACTTCTCTTATGATTCCCTGTTTTTTTTTCCCATTCTTTCCCATGTGAATACTTCTCACCTCTTTGCTTCTTGTTCACTTTCTTCTCACTGGACTATCCATAGGTTTTTTCTTCTCCAGTAGTTCATGGACCAGTCAGGATCTGTGCCATCAAATTACACCCGTGCTCAGGATCCTTTTGGCTCTCATGCTATTCCTTAAAATCATTAGTTTAGTGATGTGTGGTTTGCTTCTAATTTTTTATTTTTCCTGTTTGAAACGAATATTCTTTTTAATTGCTTCTTTCTTCCCTGAAAGTCTATTGTATTTTCCACATTGTGTTTCTATCTCTGCTTTCTGATTCTTCCATTAATGGTCCTTCAGGCTGAGACAGCTCCAGTGAGGGTTTTGATAGCTTCAGTTTTGCTTCCTGTTCTCCAGTTTGGGAGAAACACTTCTATCCCACCATGGGTAATTTTCCTGCTCACTCTTTTTCATTGCTTTACATGTTGTTTTGTTATTACTATCTTTACAAACCTATCTTCACCTGTCACTGCCTGTCCTTGAATTAGAAAGTGGAGGGCAGGCTGTGCATCTCGCTGCATGAAGGAAATACTGCTGATGGTAGAGCTGCAGGGATAAAGCCAATGGCTAAAATGCTCAAACTTTTCTATGCAAGATTTCACTACAACCTCGTCTTCTTGATCGATGGCTGTTTTATGACAGTGAAGCAACCACATATTAGATTCATCTGGCCTACTGCTTTCATATTTCATCTGTGTATATGTTGAAATGTATTTGCTATTTTCTGTGTGTAGTTGCTATTGCTCTATTCTATCTGATGAAATGTTTTTTTCCATCGCATAAAGGCTCTAGGGGGTGGGACTCAGCCGCCCAAGTATGAGCACACAGTGTCATTTTAGATGTTGTAGGGGTTCCTATTGGGCTGCTTACTGCCTCTCCAAAAGGATACAAGCCTCACACAGGTCATGTGCTCCATGCAGATGTCTTACTCTGCTGCAGGCAGTATGCATGACCTGGGCACATGTACCCTACCATGTATTCAATGGCTGTGATTAAACAACACAGCATCTCCTTTGTTATCCTGCCATCTTAACCTTTCTCCAACAACGTTTCTGGATGACACAGGAGTCAAGTTCGTTCAGAAACCAAAATTAAACTATTCTCTAGCTTTCACGTTTGGGCAGAACACTGGTCAGTGTGCTTCATGCTTTACTTTATTTATCTGTTTATATTATCAGCAACTAGAAGCCATCATTGTTGTCCTGGGCATCACATATAAACAGTAAAAGGAATAGACAGTGGATTCAGCACCAGTTCAACTGATTTATTTGTGGACCTTGGATTGGAGGAGAATTTTAGGGAGTGATTTGAACGGAGAGAATGAGAAGATTTTTTTATTTATGGAGTCCTCCAGAAGTACATGAGAGACTGGCTGAGGGGCTTACCTGAAAATGTAACCTGTAAGAGAGAGAGGCTGAACACTGATGGAAGCACACCTTATAGCAAATGAGGAACAAACCTGCATGACACTTAGCTAATGCAAATAAAGGATGATTGAAAAAAGACAGAAGAAATCATAAAATAGAAAAATGGAGAAAAGCAAAATAGAAACCAAACAGTGTAAACAATGACGAGTAGTCTAATCAGAAAGTCCAGTTCCAGCCACCATGGAGGTCAGACCATGTTCTACCGTATAAGATGGCTGCCATATCCTTTTCTCTGTTGTTCTTTCGCTTAGCTTTTACCTTGAGAAAAATCTGATCCCTACCATGGATCTTCTGCATAATCTTTTGCTGAAAAAAAAACAATTTTTTCCT
Organism: Odontophorus gujanensis; assembly: GCA_013399175.1. NCBI lineage: Eukaryota > Metazoa > Chordata > Aves > Galliformes > Odontophoridae > Odontophorus > Odontophorus gujanensis. The sequence goes on from VXAB01001708.1 coordinate 12,487, forward strand.
ATTTATTTTAAATGTTTCCTCTGAATCAGACTGTACTCCATTTTGTATTAACATTCCCTGTGTACATTAATGTGAGATCGGCATATGCTTGTTCAAAAATACAAACCACAAAAGATTTTCATGTTGCCTCTTTCTAAGATCTGAGACCTATTATAATTTTACTAAATTATCGTAGAATTGTAGAACCATTGGGGTTGGAAAGACCTCTAAGATATCTAGTCCAACCACAACCCATCCCTACCATGCCCCCACTAACTACGTCCCTCAGTGCCACATTTTCACAGTCCTTGAACACCTCCAGGGACGGTGACTCCACCACCTCCCTGGGCAGCCTGTGCCAATGCCTCAACGTATTATTATCCTAATTAATATGAGAAGGAAAGAAAGAATAAGACATTTCTGGTGGAAAAAAAAATTAGAAGGTAAAATACAGTTCATTTTTCCTGCCACATATTCTCCCCTTCCAAACATGGAAAAGACAAGACAATTTCCTACCGATTATTTCTTATAAACAAACCTACAACAAAATTCGCAATAATTACAGAGATTCACAGTGTTATAGATAATATTGAAATGTTGACAGGCATCTAACTTTTAGTGGGGAGGAATGAGCGATTTTGCTTAGATGAGCTAATAATATATTTCCAGTGGTAAGTAACAGCTCTCCATTTTGGATAAAAATGATAATTTTAATAAGGCTTGAAATTGCAGGCATGATGTGTGCTGTGATAGCACGTAGGATGAACCAATAATGCAAAACCAAAAGTGCTAAATGGAGCTTGAGCAGGGATACTCTGAGGAATTATTAAAGATTACAACAATTGTCTGTTAGCCATTGAAATTAGGTTTATATGATTTTGTATGAAACAATTATTTGCAATCTGAAAATAAAATATCCAGAAGCTTATTTCCTTGCCTTTTTCAGTCTTTTAAAATACTTGGATTTTTAATATTCCAAGTGTATTTTCATACTTTATAGGTTTTTTTTTTATTTCATGTTTTCAAGGATGATACATGAATTAACTCTACTACTGTTTAAAAATTGCAGGATACTTCTGAAGTTACCACATTAACATTGGAGGAAAGATGTACCTTTTCCAAGGTGTGAGCTGGGGGTACTGTCAGAGTGTCGTGCTGTTATATTCTATCAGCAAAGATAGGTTAGACAGTAGGCATCCCTGGAAGTGGTACACAGTCTGATATAGAACAGTTCCTGTGGTAGTCCATGTTCCTCCTAGTTGCCAACTATGCTGCTGAGGGCATCTTGGCTACTTGTCTTTCTGCCTCTGATTCTTCTCACCCTCCTTTTCTTTTTAAGCTAAAAGCCCTTTTGAGGGAAACTAACAAAACCAGCTACACAAGGCTGTGCTTAGATCTTGGCTGGAGTTTTTTGGCTGTTCAGTGATGCTACAATGGTAACAAAGGTTTCACATAGAAAGATCAGTAGATATAAGGCATTTGTCCTCCAAAGCCTCTTCTCTTTTATGATTAGTAGGGAGCAATTCATACACAACTCATCACCCTCATAAGAGTTTTGTGTGAATTAATTATATATTGCTTGCACAGTGCTTCGAATATACAAAGGCAGATATCTCTGGCTGTGTTAGAGTTCAGACAGCACAAAGTAGTTTGAAATAACCAAAGCAAAAAGTCATCTACAGGATAATTTTTGTCCTATTGGTGAGCAGCTGCAGAGGTTATTGCAGCACCATCTCTCCCAGACTGTCTCACCATGTCTCCATCCTCTTTCCAGATTTGCCACTTGAAGATACCAGCCCTCAAGCTAAGCTCTGAAGCCTTATATTAGTGAGCATCTCCAAAAGTGTCCTCTTTTGAATGCCTTTGCTGTTGTTTTAATGGAAAAGGCCATGGATGAAGAAGTTCACTCACTGAAAATGACAGGGATTTACTACTTAAAAACAATGGCAATCAGGATAGGAAGCTTTTTTTTTTTCCAGAAGCAGAAAAGAGACTAGGAGAAAATGAGTGAAAAGCAAGCCCTCAAAACAGCATCTGTGAGTGCTTTTGATGCTCTGATTTTGTCCAAGTATAAAAAAGTGAAGAGCTGTTTCACAAGCACTCCTCATCCTCCATTGACTTCAATTATGAATCACAGTTCTTGCCAGCCTGAGTAATACCTCTGTGTGTGTGCACAAGCAGTGCAAGTTTTCTCATCCAGGAGGATGGCTAAAGCTGATTTAACCCTGCTTGCAAGAGGTCTTAAATAGTCTCTTATCCCTTTCTCAGAAGACTCTTCTCTTTCCTCTTATTTAAAACCCAAACTCTTCTGAAGAAGCTGATGCTTCTCAGAAAGTTGAGCTCTTATTCTCAGAGAAATTCTTCATAAAATGAAACACTAATAATTGTAATAATAAAACACACACGCACAAACCACAGAACAGTGAACAGACAAACAAAACAATTCAGTGAGAAACCACAGAAAGGGTGAGTCTGAGGGAACAAGAAACAAGCTCAGCTCTTCTGTGAACCTAGAGTTGTCATGGAATTGTTAAAATCAGCTTTAATGTTATGTCTTTCTCTTTTGCCGTCAGGATTTTAAACAGCCTTTCCTTAATTTCTATATGTAGGAGTTTTTCTCAAAAGTAATCAAACCAGAATGTTCCTCTTGGAGGATATGGCTTTATTATTATTACTATTATCATTATTATTATCATTAATTCATTTCCATTTTCAATATAAAGGAAAATTAAAAATGCTTTTTTTCCTGTATAAACACACAAAAAGTGGAAAGTTTTAAATTGACAGTGTAAATGTGGACTCTTTTGAGGGTGGTTTCGCAAGGAAAGTTTGCAAATTTAATATAATTTTTTTTCCTTCAAACAAATTTTATGAAATTTCTTCTCATGTCAACATGAAGGGAGAGACACAGATGTTTTGGGGTTTGTTTGGTGAATTTTTAAATAGGAAATGCTAATGCTGTTGTCTAGAGTGGTCACGGACACAGTTTGATGGTTGGGCTAAATGATCTTATTGGTCTTGCCAACCTTAATGATTCTAGCACTGTTTAGTGTCATGAACTCTCTGGTGCTTTCCTACAAAGGACACTTTAGCAGTAGGGGAGGAACCCAGCTGCTGGAGGAGCACACTGAAGCTTCTGTCCTTAATTCCTTCCAGGCATAATTTTCAAAAACCCTGAACACTTCTCACGCTACTTCCAGTCAATGTCATTGCAGATATCATTGACTTGAGACATTTCTATGTCTTGTTTGGGTACACCTTAAAGCTTTCCTCATCAGGAAACCACTGTACGGCAGAATTAATGATCACAGAATCATAGAATCATAGAATTAATGATTACTTACCTGCTGTACAGAGGCAGGTGCTAGGTGGGAGATGCAAATCATTTTAAAAGATTTTTTTTGTTCCTTTGATGAAAGTGACTCTGGAAATGGGAAAATGCTGTTAATTTTTACTGGCATTTTTGATTAGATTTTTCAAGGGTTCATTTAAATAGATGGAAGAACTGGTTTAGAAGTCAGAAAATAAGTTAAACACTATGAAGAAAGAAGAAAAATAAGTCATCTGCTTTTTATGCTCATTATTTGAGTTTTGTTTGCATTTTTTTGTTCACAGCTATTGTAAAAACAAAATGTAAATTGCACAATTAAACATTTGGAACAGCCTCTTTTATCAGCATATAATTCACAGCATGTCAGGGACATCTAATAACATCCTATTACGGATCACTTATCAGATCGTTGTTAGCTGCTATTATCTTCTTTTCCTTACCCCATAAATTGATGTGAATTGTTTCTAATATTTGCAAGGTGGTAATAATCTTGCACAGTGTTACATGTCCCTTTCTCTCTCACTTTTAAGATCTGTCTCCAGGTCCTGTTCTTGTTGCGTTAATATTATGACTTTCAGGTATTTGGAGTTGGACTAGATGACCTTTAAAGGCCTCTTCCAAATAAAACATTTCTATGATTCTCAGATATTCTTTATACTGTTTCTCCATGCTTACCCATTTCTTACACCCTTTGCACTGGTCACTGCTGGAGACACGACGCTGGGCTATACTGACTTTGTTTCTGCTTGATGGTGTTTCTATTAAGCCTGCAATTTCTGCTCTATGTTTTCTAACGCAAATGCAGATTTGGCCATGATGGCCAAGAGCACTAAAGCTCCTGCATAAGCACTGCCTGCCTGCAGTGGACACCGTAATTGCCACTGACACTCCTACCACCCTGTTATTTACCCAGCTGGCTTCAGCTGCCCTCAGTGCCTGTGGCTAACTAATGCTACACAGATGTGAGTGAGCATCAGTTTGGAGGACCCATTTCCCACTCCCCTTTCACTAGTAACAGTCATAGCTTTTTGGCTTGTCAGCTCTGGGACCACATTCCGCTGCTGCTCAGAGACCCTGGCTAGCACAAAGCATTTTGAGTGCTGGGAGTGGTGACAGCATCTGCTCTGCTCTTTCAGAAGCCTGAAAGTCCAGTCTCCACCAAGAACAGCACCTGTTCCTCTGCACTCTCTCAGAGTTAGGGAAGAAGTTTTATTCATGCACAAGGTCTGATAGCTGTCAATGCATGCAGTTTGCTTGGGGTCTTAAGAATTACAGTGCAAAATCTTTATTTCTTATTGTTACCTTTCATTTATGATTTTTTAAGCGCTCTGGTTCTTTGATACATTAGTGCTACAGGTTTCTCAATATGTTACAGTGTATATTGTGTCATGCTGTAATGCCTGAATATGCATCTGTTGGTTAAAGATAGCTTTATTTTTTCCAGACCTGCTTTAGCATGGAATTTTATTTTTAATCAAATGGCAAAACTGAATAAGCAGTGATTTTATAATACTGGGCCACAGACTGACAAGAAGTTGAAATTCTTAATGCATCATTTCTACCCCTCACTATATCAGGCCTTTCTTGCAGTATTATTATTACTCACAACCAGAAATACCTGAGACATATGAGTTAATCCTTACCTCTCTTACTGCAAAATACTTGTGAAAGGTGGCTGAGGATCTTCTGGGATCATTCATAACAAAATAGTAGAATATTCTGTAGTGTATTGCATTTATTTTTTTTTCTCCTGTTCAGATCCTAATTCATCACTCAGCTCAAGTCATCTAAAAGTACATGAATGCATTTCCTAATAAAATGTGAAGTTTCCCTGCAGGAGTAGTGAGCTGTCAGCTATCTTTCTGCCTTCCTTTATTTATTTTTCTGCCTTTCCCTTTTGCTAGCTCTTGTCAAATTTCTGTGGAAAATTTCTTCTCTCTGCTATTCTGGAAGAAGAGAAATAAAGAAGATTGGGGAAAAAAAAAAGCTAGGAGCTTTAAAGTTTAAAAAATAAACATAATTTGGGAACTGTAGAAGCAGCTGTTAGTTGTGCAGGCCATAATTTACTAGAATACACATGGCTGTAGTCAGCAAAATTAGTGTTTGCTTGGGTTTGCATTTTAGAGAACTCAACACTTTTGAAACAAGCAAATAACAAAGACAAAGGCAAAAAAAAATAAAAAAGGCTTTGTGTGATTTTTATTCTAGTACACTTATTCTGTTCTTAAAAATGCATAATTTCTTTCATTTTATGATTACCATCATCATTTTGGGAAGAGCAGCAGTTTAGTTACCCACAGCATAGCCTCACAGAAACATGACTTCCAGGTAAGAAAAGACTGTGAATGAAGGAGGTTTATGAACTGGGTAAAAAACTCCTGTTGCTCACTTTGCCTACATNGTGATTTTTATTCTAGTACACTTACTCTGTTCTTAAAAATGCATAATTTCTTTCATTTTATGATTACCATCATCATTTTGGGAAGAGCAGCAGTTTAGTTACCCACAGCATAGCCTCACAGAAACATGACTTCCAGGTAAGAAAAGACTGTGAATGAAGGAGGTTTATGAACTGGGTAAAAAACTCCTGTTGCTCACTTTGCCTACATTCCATTTCCCTCCCAGCAATCTTTATACTTAATGTTAAAAGATCTCGGTGAAAAAAAACTGATTTATGTTGTCCTGCTCCAAGGTCCATCTGCTCCTCCATTACATATACGGAAGAATTGTGTTTGAGACACTCGGAAATTCAGAGGTAAATGAGCCATTTCCTTCAGTTCAATGCAAATCCACCAGGAAACAAAATATACCCTGGGGGCTTCTGAAACTGCGTTGAGCAAAGAGCACCCAAAAGTGACTCCATGCATTCCTCCCTTCACCCCACAGCATCCTTGTGCTTGCCACACCACTTGACAGTCGCTCCCTGGGAATCCCATTTACAGTCACTGTGGTCTTCCAGTTTCTGCCGTATGGTTGCTGGCCTCTTTTCCCAGGTAACTAGCCATAGGAATAGAGGTGATGGCCTTAATTTGCACCAGAGGACGTTCAGTTTGGATATTAAAAAAAAATTCTTCTCCAGAAGTGTGGTTGGGCACTGGCACAGGCTGCCCAGGAAGGTGGTGGAGTCACCGTCCCTGGAGGTGTTCAAGAAACTTGGAAATACAGCACTGAGGTACATGGTTAGTGGGCATGGTGGAGATGGGTTGGAGATTGACTGGATGATCTTAGCGGTCTTTTCAGCCCCAGTGATTCTATGATTCTCTTTCTAACCTCACCTATCCCTGAGCCCTGGCTTTCATCAACTCTTCCCCATCTTTGTGATTCTCACTATGCCCTCTCACCTTGCTATATTCTCTCCCACCTCACAGCTAGCTTTTCAACATATTTTTTTCCTATATAAATTATGTACAACATTTTTTACAAGAAAATGAAGTTGCTGCCTCATATATTCAAACAGCAAGAGCAGGCTGCATGGAAAATGCCTGTTTGCAGACAAGTAATTGAGTGGTCCTCATTTCCAAAAAAACTTCTTCAAAATTCTGAATTGCACCAAACCTCACTAAATTGTGCGTACTACTGTCTAAAGCCTTGGCGTGGTGAAGTAATTAGACATGTGAAATCAAGTCAGGTGTGACTGCTGAAAGCTCAACTGTCAGTGCTGTGTTAGCACTCACGTGCTTAGTGCAAAATGGGCACAACTGACCTTGATGATGTTTGCTTGTAGATCTGGAGCTAAAAGAGTGAAAGGAGGGAATGGGAGGTGTTCTAGTTATAACAGAAACAGATACAAAGTTTTGTCTAAAATAACAATCAAACTTGAAAGAGATTTTGATATATTTCCAGAAATGGTAATTGTAATCCTTTAAAGGGACCAAAGATTTAGTGTGAATCGCATGAGACACGGATGAATTGAGATGATCTGGTTTAATTCTCTGCTCTACCACAAATTCTTGTTTAATCTTGGCAAAACTCTGAGGACAAAATTAAGACTCTTAATTAAAGGCTGAACAAAATTAGGTCCCTTATTACTGCAATACTTTTGGAAATATTTACTCTTTGACCTTCTCTATTTTCAAAATACACTTCAGTGTTCATCCCTGTAACATCACTAGCACAAACCCACTGAAAACTGTACAGTTCACAAATGAGAGGGCAAATAGCTGTGACCTCACAGGCCACAGGCAACCCAACCAACCAACCAAACAACAAGAAAACCTCTAACTGTCTTATGGCTGCTACTGAGTTCCTAAACAAAATAAGTAACAACTACAGGCTACAAAATATGTGACATTTGAACAACAGTAAATACTGCAAGCAGTGACTTTCTTCTTGCTTTCACTTAAAACATCATTGCACTGAGTGGAAATTAACCCCACTTGACCTTCAAGCCATTATTAATTATGAAGTTACCTATCAGTATTACGTTAACTCAGCAATATTTGATCATATCTATATTTCTGTCAAGAGAACACAGCCCAAATAATAAAAATAATCTGAAGAAACAACAACTAAAGATAAATTTTCTAATTAAATATTGATGCAGAAATTATTATTTATGTTTCCTGGGTTTTCTACATTTAGTACTGGTTAGCAGTGTCCCTCACTCATGAAACATTAATGCTCTATTTTTATAGCTCGCTTCTGTTTTTAATATGAGTTATTTTATGAAATGACTCCTTTTTATGGCACTGAGGATTCAGATTCTTTCTGCCTATTGAGCCGCGCCATTATTGTCACCTCAAGTGTAACCAGATGTTTTAAGAACTAGTTTCAGAAGGAGCTCTTTGTTACCCTGTACAGATTAGTTGTGGTGATTTGAGTCTGCCTTTCTTCACAGGCTGCAGAGCATCCTTCAGATTCTGCTCTAGGTGTTATCCTCCTGTCAGATATGTAAATCCTGTAAATCTTGAATTTACAAAAAATCAATGCAATCACAACTATATATGGTATTAGTTATATGAGTTCATATACACCAATGAAATGCAGGATGGTCACAGCCAGTCAGACTGTGGTTCACTTAGCTCAGTGTCCAGGTAGGACTGGTGTCAGATGCTTGGGAAAGGGAATAATAAAAAGCAGTAGGTATAATATAGAAAAGAATAATATTTTCTTAAAATATCCTCTCAGATTTCACAGAATTGTAGAATCACAAAATATTTTGGGTTGGAAGGGAACTCAAAGATCATAAAGTTTGAATCCCCTGCCATGGGCAGGGTTGCCACCCAATGAATCAGGTACTAGATCAGGTTGCCCAGAGCTATGGTTCACCTAACTCACAGCTCAGAAACTTTCTGAGTCAGAGATGATGTCTTAGTGTTTGACAGCCTTGTATAGTTTTTTATTCATGTATTTGTCAGAAGCACTTTGTGGGATGCACAGCCTTCTGCAGCATGAGTTATGCAAATGCATCCTGCAAAATTCCAACCGTTCTTCTTTGTGTGGAACTCATCATGTGAATGTTACACTGGGTTCCTCCAAATTCTGTGTTTTGAAAAGCCATGAACAATCATTCCTCACTGACCTCCCTTGGTGATTTTCCAACCATGCCTCTGAGGCCCGGGGGTCATTTTTTGTCCCTCTTCAAAGGAAAACCATTCCTTCCTTTAATCACCTTTAGAATGCTTTGACAACACAAGTTTCTCTGGGAAATGACAAATGTTCCAGAAGAGCAGGGACTACCGACTGCAATTTTTGCACATTTCTCCTCTATTACTTCTGTTAATACTCTGCATAAAGTTCTATGGGAAATTTCACTTTAAAGGAACTTTAGAATAACTAATCAGTAGAGGAGATTGAATTTTTGGTGTCATGAAAAATGTTTATGTTCTCCCTTAAGTTTTGTCTTGCTTATGTGCTGAAAAAATGCAGCAATTCAGAGCAGATCTTGTCCTGGCGTAAGCTGAATGGCTCCCACAGCTGGTGTATATTGATGTAGGTTTATTGATTGCAGGAGTGCTATACTGATTTATATCAAGCAAGGATCTGGGCCTCTATGTCCCAGCAGAACCCAGTAGAAAGTAAAACTTTGTTTTAATACAAGTTAAGGGAGTAATTCTGTTGAACCACATTTTTCTGCCAGGTACATGTTCCTAATGAGAATTTTTAAAGTCTTACAAGCCTTTAACAGACAACATCTCTGGTAACAGCCGTATATCTCTGCTGTGGCCACCAGATGGCCATATTTCTGAACGCACTGTGCAGGGAGTGCTATAGCACAGGAAGTGAATTTATATATTTCATGTGGAAAAGGCAGTCACCAGAGACAGAGGCATTGTGCTTACGGCACTTGCTGTGTCTCTCCTGCCTGTCTGATATCACTGAATTAAAAAACCCTGCAGGAATCAGCGGATACTGATATCTTTCAGTTGAGAGAAGAAGCCTGGAGATGGCAAGCAGCATGTAAACTGGATGTGACCCCCAATCCTTCCCAGATGACATATCAAACTCTTATTTTGACTGTGCCAGATTGCTCATTGGCCCAGAGACAGGTGCCATCGAACCTCTGTCCATTAGGCACAGAGGAACTGCCCTACACAACTCATCTGATGTCACCGACACCAGAAAATAGGAAGCTGAATGAATATGCACAGCGCGTCCATAAAAAGGGATGAAGGAAAGACATAACTCATACATGGTCTGGGCTTGAGTCTGAACACGTGGTGTGCCGAAGGCTGGTCTGCCCCAGGTTATTGGATCAGCAAATCAATTAAATAAGGTTCCAAGCTGTTCATCAGGAAATCGGGGTGCATTCTGGATGATAAAGCATAGCTTTCTAACATGTGCCACACAGCCGAGATTCAGAATGAAGGAGGGCCGATACCTCTTTAGTTCTTATGGGTATTTTAGTAAAATAATTCCTCCATTTTATAATTAGAAACTGCAAATCACCCACTAATCTCTCAGTAATTATATGAAGTTTGTTTTTATTTAATCTATTTTATCAATTTAGATTTTATCGAGAACTTCAGAGGATTATGCATGCATTAGTTTACATGCCTTCTGACACATACAAGAGAGGAACAGAGGAGGGAATTAGTGTTTGGAAGTTAAGGGGTCACAAGTCTCCTAAAAAAAATTAACTAAATATGTCTTTGCCATCTCCAGCACCCACTCTTCACAACTAAACATAGAACTTCACTGCCTCTTTTTTTATCTACAGAGAACTGAAACATACGGATAAAATGGGCCTGATCCAGCTTGCAATGAATTATTCTACAGAAATCTCACTTTGACTTCAGGAATAGGATCAGGATGGAACAAGCTACAGCAGGGTAGTAGTAACAGCCTCTGTTGATGGGAGAAATCAGACAAAGAACTTCTGACTCATTGTCTAGTTCCTCCACTACTTAGTTGTCTAATAAACATCTCTTTGACCCCGGTCTAAGAGTATGTGCATAACCACTTGGTAAATTCAGGGATACGACCCAATGGGACTACTTATGAACTTATTCATGCAAATTCTCAGGTACTCTGCTAACACTCTATTCACTCTTTGACAAGACCTTTCAGACATTATATTTTCCTTTTATTTCACTATGTATATTAATAAGATAAAAAGCAAAACAAAACAGGAATCCAAGCAACAGAAGCTGATGATGACTTGCAAAGCAGCTTCCTGGTTTGTTACTATTCTTTGTAATTATGACAGAGAAAAAGAGTTCATCAATAAAACAGCTTGTCTTCATTGCTCATGTCAGTCTCAGTAAGATTATAATGTCTGCTTTTGCAGCAAAGCTTTCCCTTCAGCAGCCCCTGTCCATCAGCCTAATGGGCAACCCTTGCACAGAGCTGCATTGCGTGAATAAATAGCCCAAGACAAGCAAAATCACCATTTCTTGTATTTCAGGGAAATAGTATCAAACAGCTCTTCAAATAAAATATTTGCGGGAAGTAACTTTTGTATGTCAGCAGACTGGTGCTTTAACACTATAGAGATTCCTTATTCAACTGCAGATAATTGAATAATGCTTAAAAATGCGCATGTATTGTAATTCCAGTATTTTAAGAGAAGTCGGCATACACCTATTATTCTCTCTCTGGCATTTAGAATTAGGAAGGAATAAAGAAATTTGCAAATGTGAGTTTGAATTAGATCAAGAGACTGGTGAATATTTTAGCATTGTCTGCCAGAAATGTTTCTGAACGATTCAGCTCTCACAAAAAAACTGTTGGAACTTCAAACAGAAGCTGTATGTGAAATGCATGCACTCTTCTTCTGATATCTCCATTGCAAGATCCCAGATGCATGAAGAATAAGTGGTATGGAGCATTCTGTGCTCTCCTGATCATTATGCAGCATTATCACAGTCTTCATAAATTTTAAACTTGAATTAGGACTTTTCTTTGTGAGCATAATATAAAAATTCAGAACGAAAAGAAGACACTCATTCCAATTCCAGAGAACTTAAAATAAGAGAAAACAAGTGAATGGTACAACTGAATCCAGTAGAATACTTCAGGAGTCATGGCCTCACAATTTATCTGCTGACAGTATTTTTGCATAAACAGAGGATTTGACAGAGGACAATGGGGAGGTTTTTGGGGTTTCTTTCTGCTTCTCCCAGATGGCACGCAGAGAGGCCTGAAATCCAAGAGTGTTTATTGGAAAGTGGGTACCAGGACAGAGTGGGGATGATGAGCTGGCCTCAGATGGTGAGACACAGAAATGGAGGGCAGACTATAAAAGATGTTACAGGAGGGGCAACTGTCTCATAATTAAAATATTTAAATTAATTATTAAAACTTAATATAAAAATGACTGTTGTCCTTATTACTGTTTGCTGAAGGAAGTCACTGAATTGTACAGCAGTTAAATAGATGCTCATATTCTGCAAATCACTCTTAAATATTTCTTACTGTCCCTCTGCTAGACATTGAGGTGCATGACCTCTCCTTAATCTGCTTCAAACAGACTCATTAAGACATTAAGGAAAGTGGATTGAGTTTACCCCCGCTCATTTAGTCTGAAATGGATTAGGGAATGCTAATCCATTCCCCATGGATTTGGGGTTACTAAACCTTCCAACATCACTATAAAATCTGGAAAATCATGTTTATTTATGACCACATTGAAATAAAAAAAGCTTGAGCCTGACATATCCTTTGATCAAACAAGAGATTTAGAATTTTCTGCAGTCCTGCAGCTTGTGAAATGCCTTTAAAGAGGCTGCATTAAGACACTGGCATAGCCTGCATAGCACACGCTCCACACAGACAGGTTTCTATTGGTTCCCAGGGTCCTCTCCTTTTCTGTAAGGAAGAAGAGAACTGCAAAGAGGGAAGAAAGCTCTGACTCTTTGTACAGCAGATTCCGGGGGCCCTTGTACTATTTGTGAGTGCAATGAGGGCAGCAAGTCCTGTAAGAGGAGGGATTCCACCAAATGCTGATAAGATCCCTAAGGCCAGAACTACTTTCTGGAAAAAATTTAGAAGGTTTGGAAATGAGGTGGTGTTTCCAAGCAGAGGGATCTGAACTCTGCACCACTCACCTGCTTAGGATAAAGAAAGCCATGACAAGGATGTGTCTCAAAGCTGACCAAAGGGGAACTGGGGTGAAGAGAGGCCTTTGACACCCATCAATCTGTCCCCTGTCAGCTCTGTTATGTATTTGTTTTCCATTGTCACATGGTGGTCCTGGCCTTGTGTAAGCATGGGTGATGCATCTGGATGTGTCCTGGCTGGTTTGGGTCCATCAGATATTCTAATTGTTTCTATTGCAGTGAACAAAAGAAAATTCAGTATGTTGTTTCACACACTAGCTAAAAATTTTCACTTGGCATTTTTTAAAGACAGTGTCTTTGCATGAAAAATTACCTGTCTGTATGGTTGGTATGGTCAGACCTACATTTAATCTCACAGGTGCCAAACTGCTTAACAGCACATGGTGCAAGAATAAAATTAGTAAATGGAGGCACCTTTCTTATCTGCATGTTGAATTTAGTGGAGAAACCCAATGATCATTCTTCACAGAGGTCAGATCATCTCCTTAGAGGGAGAAAGATAGTTAGATGCAGATCTGCCTCTTTAAAATAAGCACCTGTTTATTCAGCTTGGGTTTAAATTGTTTCCCTTTTACAACAGAGGTGTTACTTTAAGATTTGTTCTAGAGATTGTACCTTGCATTTAAAATCTCCTTTGTGTGTAATCTTCTGCCATCTCCTTTGTTCTTGTCAAACAGATGAAGGAAGGAGCTACTGCCAGCATTTTGTTTTGCATTTGGCATATTGCTACAAACTGTATGCACAATCCTCCATAAATCTTTAATTCACCATCTTTTATTAAGAATCTTTGTGCATGTGACTGTTTATAATCATATATATTTGCACAAAGAGACCACAAGCCAAAATGAAAATAAAAAAAGCGCTTGAACTTTAGCAGTCAGAGAATTCAGCTATCAAATTGTTAGGCTCATTAAAGAAGTTGGGTTAATGCATAAGAGGTTTTACCTTTGAAACCTTATAGATGTATGTGCTAGCCTATACAATGGAATCCATCAATAAACCACGGTTCTCCAACAGTCTTTTGATTTTTTCATGCAGTTTTCCAACTAGTCTGATAAATAGAGAGTTTTCACGTTAGGATTAGATGCTGTTTTTTGTGACTATTATACTGAGCACATTCATATATGGGTAGTGCACTTTAGAGATACAAGGTAGCACTGTTAAGTGCAATGTATTTATTCAGTGTTGTGCTTCTTGTGTCAATACAAAATAACAAATTCTATTCTGCTCTTGATTAGGGTGATACTGATCTCTGATTATTTCTCTGACTATATAGTAATGCTCTGGACTTTAATAAGTGTGACTAATAGAGGGATACATATAAAAAGACAGAAATAAATAATAATCACAAAAAAGTGGAAGTACAAGGCTTTTCAGACTCTGTGTTCATTCTGCTTTCAGCTCTGACCTAGGGAGATATGACAGGCATTTTGCAGTCTGATGTGAGGCTGTAGATGGAAGTGTCTGCCTTGAGAGAAACTACAGGTGTGTAGAAAAGCTTTGTGGCTGTTACTTTTTGTAGCTACCCGATGATAAAAAGTCATTGCTCTTTTCTAATCTAAGTTCCGTACTTTCAGATAATTAACTTGCTAATGGATGCTGATGAAGTCAAGTGGTTAATAACAATATATCAGAGCTGGAATAGGACAAAGGAGGGTAACACACCTTTGTCCAAACTGTCCATATTAAAGTTAGTTAAGGGATGCATTACCTTTGCTATTTGCATTGATGCAGGTGAGTACATGTCTGTGTTCATTCAGTGTCTGTTATATTTAATCTGGAACTCTGCAGAGACTTTATATTTTAGGTACTGAAGCAGTCAGCTGGTATGTTGGGAAGTGGCAGATGAATAATAGCGAGTCTGAGTCTCAGTGCAGATGTATATAGCTAGAAAGCAAAGGTTTGCAGTAAAAGTAGTCTATAATAACTGTGACTTAGGGTTTTGGAAATTGAAAAGCTTGGCTACAGCTCTAACTGTAATGAGTGCAGATCTCAAGCTTGCCCACAAGACCCAGGGGTTTAGGTGGGAGCTGGAAGAACAGCTGCCAGACCCACATCTGTGACTTCTCTTTTGGGGTCCTTGGGAGCACGGTAAGATGTCATTACCCCTTGTTCTCCATTTTTTCCCTTTTGAGAAAGATTTAAAAACTGTGAGATTGACAACAAAAATATAATATATATTTTTGATCCTTTTCTACTTTGAACTCTGTGAAGATACCTCACCTACATGAAGAAAATCACCAAAACAGATTGCAGTATTCAGTTTGGGGATATCTTAACCTTCACCAACATGCTTATTGTTTCTGGCTCTTCCTTTTCATCAAGATTTGAAAAACATGAAAAGCTTAAGCTTTAAGAAATAGTCTACAAATTATGAGATTTTTAATAATGCTGCAAATGAGCCACACCACAAGGTTCTAGTGTAAACAGATTATAGAATCAGAGAATCATTAATGTTGTAAAAGATCACTAAGATCATCCAGTCCAACCATTGGCCCACCTCCAGCATACCCACTAACCATGTCCTTCAGTCCCACATCTCCACAGTTCCTGAACATCTCCAAGGACAGCAACTCCACCATCTCCCTGAGCAGCCTGTGTCAATAATGATGTTGCCTTTGCAGTCAATTAATATTGTTATGTTCTCATTTATTCATAGATTTTCTGATACGCCTTTTTTCCTTCCTTCTCTGTAACTCAGAGACATATTTTTCTTCTATAAAATAGGGCTGTTGTGCTTAAAAGGCAGATTGAGTTTACAAACTAATGCCAAATCTAAGATAACACTTCACCTGGTTGTAGCAATTTATAACCTGACCCACAACAGTAAAGTTAAAGTCACAGATCTCTCTTCGCTGACTTCTTCCTGTGAGGGAATTTAAGGCAATCTCAGACACTTGTTCCTTTCATCTTCAAGGCTTATCTTAAATATTAACAGTATTGTGTTCCATTTCCATCTTTTCAAATCTGAAGAAGAGATGCATGAATTACGAATTTTATTCTCAAAACCTTAGTGTTCTGTGGTTGTTTTAACGGTCATGAGGCATGCTGGACTGATCAATTTTCAAAGCAATGTCTTGTATTGTTTAGGAAGACATACAAATACTTCTGTGCTTTGTCACCCTCTGCTGCCTCTCAGATGGTGGGGTACTCTTGGGATGTCACTACACAAGCTGGTCTGTGTGCCCTCTTATGCTTCTTAACCAGTGCATACTAAACTCGATGGTGGATTCAATGGTATGCACACAGAGATTTCAGCATTTCAGACTCCTTTTTCAGAGTTTTGGCTGATGTTTTGAAGATGTTGTTTCATTTCACCTTTGTTCAAATGACCTGAGCGCCCTGAGTGTAGCAATGCCTGGCCACAGCTACAAGAGCCAGGCATGGGATAAGTGAGCAGAGCAGCCATGGCTGCGGATCTGGTAATAAACAAACAGAGATCTCCCACATTTCCAGGCTGTTCTGCTCCCCATCCTGTTTTTCTTTCTTCATAGCATTATATCTTTTCCCACTTGTATTGTAAGCAGCATCTTTATCGTGCCCTCAATATCTTGTGGCAGTGAGCCCCAGAATGTGCACTATCAAACAGTAATTCATCCTTGGAATTTTACATCTGGACAGAATAATCTCTTTGTTCTGGGAGAGTAAATAAGAATGTCAGATTTACCTTCTTTAGGTCACGTCTCTCAATACTATGAATTTTCCAACTCTACTCCTCTCTAAACAATAATAAGCTATTTCATTTTCTTCTATCATTATCCATAATGGACTTTCACAGCTAAGAGAGGTGAGAATAAATATGAGAGAAGATCATTGTTTTTTCACAGAAAGCTGATCATATAACTTTTATTTTACACATCTCTCAACTGTTTACTTATTTACTGATTTAGAAGAGGAGTGGGAGCAGGTAGTGGTGATAGAGACAGCAATAGCAGGAGGGTAACTCCAAATGAGTTTGGAGAAGATACTGGAAAAGAAGAAGTAAAATCACTGAGAAAATAACATACAAAAAACTACAGAGCAGGATTAGCTTGGGTAAAAATGCATGGAAAACAGAGATGAACCAACCACTTCTACGTGGTAGCACTCACTGAAAGATTTTATTGGCATACTGATGAAGAATGTTTTGCTTCATGCAATCCTCAGATAAAAGTAAAATTTAGACAACACAAGGAACATATAGGTAATCCTAATATATATTAATAAAAATGTTTAAATACTATTCTAGTGGAATATAGGCATTATTTTACTAGAAGTTTTTTCTACTGAGAATATAAAAACTATTTAAAATCATTCTGCACCAATTGCATTACATGTTTTTAGTAGCCAAAACGATCAATACAAATAGGGGAGTCACAAGCATTCAGATATGAATACCAGGCACAAAGAGTGAAGAAGGAAGTCAAACCTGAACATTTCCACATATTCCTGCAATGAAAAATCACTTCTTCATTAGATGTTAGTCTTTTTTTTTCCTTCTTTTTTTTTT
>VXAB01001708.1:29819-161036 GCA_013399175.1 Odontophorus gujanensis
TCTTTTTTTTTTTTTTTTGTTTTGTCAGTCTAGACTATTTCTTCAGTCTGCTGAGGAGTACTGGGGAATTAAGGAGGTCTTTATGTGTTGGCAAACTACATTTTATAATCACTAGAGAATGAAAAGTTGTTCTGTGGTATCAACTTTATAATCTTTGTATTGCAGTATTTCTGCATCAAAGCTGTCAGGACAATTTCCCCATAGGAGCCCCTGCAGCAACTCCAGGCCAAATATGACTGTAGATAATATCTCTGTGTAGTTCTTTGTTTTAATGAACTATTTTGAACAAAAGGGCTTTGGGAACTGGCTGACAGTTTTGCTGAGGAAGAACAAAGCAGATGAAGACTCAGTTTCTACTCCTTTACACCAAACCGTGTTGGTTAAATGAAATTAAAACTAGCAAGATACTGGCTGATCAGATTGCAGAAGCAACAGATGATTTGGGATTCCAAGTTTAATGGATTTAATAGGGCACTGGAAAGAAGATGAAGCCACATTGAGACTTTTACTTTACTTTGAAGTTACATTTTTTGAAAGGGCTTTTTAATATCACTGTAATAACAGCTCTTCAGGAAGAAGTGTGTACAAAGGGTTCCTTATTACTCTCATTTAATCTAGGTCCTAATAAAATAAAGAGAACAGAGACATTTAACTGACTATTTTCAATTTTTACATATCTTACATAATTATAAGAAAGAGAGCTGGAGGTAACATACATCAAAGCAAATGTCAGCTGTATTGGAAGTAAAATGAGATAATTTCATGGATTTGAATCTTGGTTTAAAAAATCCAGGAGGGGACTGTTCTCAAAAGTCACAATGTTTTGTGTAGGCTTAAATGAGTATTTTATGAGAAATTACAGTATCATCTGAGGCAAACTATAAAACATGATTTCTGCACCCACCTGGCTCTTTCGTTCATGTGTTATACGCACTCAGTGACATTGTCCATGTTTTATTCTCCAGTCACCCTTCTGTGCAGTTAAGTTCTTTCTGAAGGGATGTGTTTGTACAGTATTGAATACAAGGAGTCTGACTGCAGTAACTGTTGCTGCCAAATCATTTTTTGAAAAGTATTCTATATGTATTCAAGAATACTTAATGACATTTTGTGACATAATTGTCTTAGGAAAAAAAAAAACAGTTTTCAGGTGTTCCTTCCCAATGCAATACCAGCAAAAACTGGAGACAAACTGGATATTTTGCTATAAATTAAAAAAAGGCAATATCTCAAAATTTTATGGTTCTTTTTTTTAGACTACATATCCAATCCCTAAATGTAAGAGTGGAGTAGTTCCACTCAAAATGTCACTTGTGTAGGATGGACAGAGAAATCACCTATTCAGGTAAGACACAGTGAATAGCAAAAATGGAAAGAAATGATAAGAAGGATTAAGAGATGTCTTAGTTAGAGCTTTGGACAGTATTTCTGATACCTTCTATCAATAATGTCTATTGTAACACTTTGAAGAGCAGAAAAGGGAGTGGTTAATACAAGTTCCTATTACCATATCCATCTCAACTAAAAAAAAAATCTCAGGTACATAAATAGACTCAAAAAATTACTTCAGTCTGGAACAACAGGATTGCATCCCACATACTGTGAAGCCAATGTGGTAGGAAGCTTTGTGCAGTGACCTGACCTGGATTTACTCACTCTCACATCAGAGTTTCCTAGATGGTGAACGCAGAAACTCTCAGCAGCCCTATCAAAGCACCTCAGTGGTCTGAATATTGAAAACAATTGATCCCATTTTCCAAAAGACTCTGTTGAGGCCACTGCTTACTTAAGACAGAGGAGCTTTTGAAAGGAGCTGATACATATCAAAGCAGATTGCATGTAATATGCTTACATGATGATATACAAGGAATGAGGCTGAATGCCTATGATTTTCATATGCTCATCTCGCTGTTTTGTTTCTAAATCTAGTTAAAAATAGAGATAAAACACATGCATGGAGACTGAACTCATCACCAGCTATTAAATGTAAATGTCTAAGTGCATCCTGTTGCTAAAAAGTCTTTAAAGTGTTTTATAAAAGCTGGGAGGACAGAGGCATGATAAGATTAACTTCAGATTTTCTGTTTTCTTTGCTTTTTGCCAAGTACTCACACCTGGAGACAAAAACTGTATACTGAGCTACAGCACTGCTTGCTTTAAACAATGATTCATACAACAGCCACTCTGCTATTCCTTTGATTCAAGTGAGCCAGAAAAGTCTACTTTAAAAGTAATTCTCCTTAGCCATCTTCCATTTTAAGTTCAAAATTGAGTTGCCTTAGCATGAAATTTAGGTAAAAGAAGACATGGTTATTTCCACTAGCAGTATAGGGAGAATACATCTCTGCAGACTTAGAAACTTTCTTCACATACATTTTCACACGCCCATTAGTTCCAGTGGACTTACGTGGAACTGGAATTTTCTGCTACTGCATAATCTGGGAAAATACATTACATGGAAAGAGCTTGTTATTTTTGCATGCAAGTCGGGAGAATGTGTACCAACCAAGCATTGTATGACTGCTTCCAAGCAAACAGAAAAGGTCTGCGACATTTTCTTCTTCATGTACCAAGGGAAATTCTGCAGCAGCTAATCTGTTTGTCTAGGGACTCATGCGAGGGGTTGTGAATCCATGCAGAAATCTACTGATGATAATAATGTTAATGACTTCCTTGAGAGCAGACATGATGAGACAAGGAAGATCACGGAAATGAACTGACAAATGAAGACTTGTTGCTAGATTCATGCTGCACCATAGTTTTATTAACATTTTGGCAATAGCACATTTGATGCTAGGAGAGAATGCTCAAATCTTTGAACATGGTCAAGTTCTGATTCTGTTGTCTTCTTCTATACAGCCCATTTAAAAGGGAACAATCAAAGGGGACTCAGCAAGTACAAAAGCAGAGCTGAAGTCCTGTTGGTAACTCTGGGTGCCATTGACTCCAGAACACAACTAAATTCCTGATATTGTTTCTTCCATGGATTTTTTTTTTTCTCCACTTATCATGTGAGACCCCAGTGAGACTTTCTGTGTTTCTTTATACATTATTAGTGTTGCTCCAAATATCTGCTTTTCTTCAAACATCTATTGCTTAAAAAAGAAATCTTCCCTATTAGGGGGGACTAGTTTTCCTGGCTAGGGACATCCTAGATAAAATCTGGTGAGTATGATGATTTGGAGTATTAGCTAGATCTATTTAGAACACCACCTCCACACTGACAAATTGTCAGTCCTTAATCTTGTCTTTCACCTCAGTAAAAAGCTCCTGAAATTCCGGCAGCCATTCAGAACTTAAGGCAAAGAGATATTATATATAAAGCAAAGAGAAATTTAATATTCTAGAAGTTGTCTTTATCTCAGTTAACTTTTGCCTTCTAAAATGGAGATTTACAATCTAATCAAGCTTTCTAGTATTCCTCTATATTCATTGGAGAGAAGGAGTAATGCAGGAGGTTTGCTGCACTTTGTAAGCAGTCTAAGTATCAGCCTCTGGATTGGAACAAGCACACTCTGAGTGATAAATCTGTTCTCTTTGCTGGGATACAGGGGAAGCTGAGACAAGATGCTCAGCAGTACAGGGCTGAAGTTAGGGTACTTCTTTTGTTTCATAAGACAAATGCATCATTCAGAATAATCTCTGAAAGCCTGCCAGAAAAAAGGAATGTGGCCAACAACTCTGTTCTTCTGTTCTGTTCCTCTGTTGTTTTGTTTTTCAGGAATATGAAATACTAATTACTTGAATATAAATTCAAGGTGTTTTTTACAACTTTTAGGTCTTCTACAGGATAAAATAAGGTTTCCTGCCTAACAACAATAATGATAATACTGTTAGTCCATTTGAACAACCTAAGTGTCTGACTTGTGCAGTTTAACATTCTTTCTTCCACTGAACAGAAACTGATTTGCATTCTCACCTCTCCAATATATATCAGTCTTTGTATTTACTATTCTTTCTTTTTTTCTTCTTTTCTTTTTTTCTTTTTTTTTCCCCACAATTAAGAAACAGAATAAACTTTTCCTGGAGTCAGGGCAATCAACTTTTGAGCATTTTTTTTCCCTATTCCTTAAGAGACATCAAGTATTGCAGTTGTTTCCAAAGCACGTTGATTCAAAAGCAAGTTCCTACCTTCAACAGATAGTACTGATGTACTGTGGCAGTATCTTATGTGTTTCAAGGATTGGGGAATACAGGAGGAGAGCAAGATGCTTCAGCCTGTCTTTGGTACAAGAGAAATCTGATTTGCTGCAATGAGCTCGGTCTTCTCTTTTTGCTGACCAAACATTCAGACAAATAATCTCAATTTAAATTGTAATAAAGACTACTTCCTTTTTTTCTAAGGAGTGAATTTGTTGAAATTCTTTCCTTTCTTTTTAATATAAGCATTACTAATTTGCTTTCCCTCCTCAGATTCTCAGATTCCATTAGGAAGCATACAGGTTGTGATGAGATTTTGCATGAAGGCTTTCATAACGAAAAAAAATCAATAAACAAACAGTTCTGCATGTGGATAAAATACAATTTTTTATGGTTGCAAATATTTCATAGCTTTCACTTGTAAAATATTTTCTAATTAGAATAATGCAAACAGAATACTACCATTCATTCCTCCATTTATTCATTCTATTATTATTATTTTTAAAGTAAAGTTTATTACAAGACTCCTTGAAAGGAGCAATGAAGTCTCTCATCAATGCTGAAACCTCATCTCAAAATTTATCAGTCCCTGCTGTCTGAAATACACTGAATTTGGGAATTTTACTTTGATATAATACTGCGTAGTGTGTGACATAATATTCAATGTTGTTGTTAGAAAGACTTACCTGTAAAGCAACGAATCACACCAGCAGGAAAAAACAGTGTTTTTCAAAAAAGCTTTCAGTTTTCAAAAGAAATCCACTTTGTTTCTCTCATTTCAAAAGGCAGTCCAAGGTTCTCTCTGTGTGTGCAAGTCTCTCCGGGCATCCAATATACGCATAAAAGTCTAGCTTCAATTTAGTCAGTTGCATCCCTCATTTCAAGCTACTGGAGTCTGTAAACTCCAAAGTAAAAATTTCTTATAGAAAACTAGTGACCCTGCTTTCTCTCCCAGCAGCCTGACAATAATTTATTTAGTACTTGGTTTTACATGGTACTTTGATCCTGTAGGGTACAGTATTGTTCCTGGATACATTTTGAAATGGCCTTTATATAGCCTAGAAAATCCAACATCAAATACAGCTGTTTGAACACACAACCTGAATTTTCAAACCACTGCTTTTCAAGTAAAACTCATTACTGCTCAGAATCAGACTGGATACCAAGTCGTCTATTCAATGCACATTAGCTTCATTTGGCAACCAGCTGTAATTGTGGGGAAAGCACAGAAATGTAGAAGCTTATTCAGCAAAACACTGCCTTTGACTTTGGCCCAGTATTATGGGTCACTTTGTCTCCATTTCAGTTAGGCCAGAGAAAAGGACAGTGCACAGTGCTCCCATCCAAGGATGGGTTATGTTAGCCTTGTCCAAGTGTTGCGCTGATCTCTTTTCTGTCTTTTACCTCAGGAATTAGCTAAGGTATTTCTATTCTGTGCTGCTTAAGTCTTTACCACAAGACCACTGTCTTGCTCCAGACCAAGAGAAAAATGTTTTTATTTTTTTTCACATAATGTTTTAACATATTCCAGGAAGTGCTTGGATGGGGAGGCTCCAGGCTTCATGCATATTGTTGCACTCCCACTGTATGGCACCCATGTGCTGGGCAGAGTGTGGGGGCATCATGTGACGGACAAGCCATGGGGAGGAGACACTTTGCTCTTTCTGGCTCTTGAATAAAATGTTTTGACTTCTCAGCATGTAGAGCACATCCCATCTGAATGGGAAAACTAAGTCTCTGAAGCAAATGTGTGGACTTAAAAAAAAATAAAAAAAAATATATATATATATAGATTTTAAGAAGCTGAAGTACTCATTCATGTGTCACTATGTATTTCAGCCAAAACATTCTTCTTAGCAAGAATAAAGGCAGTGCTGAGAAGAAATCATTTTCCTTCTGTGAGTGGCAGCAATATTAATCCGTATGATTAATACTGCAACTATTAAACGAGCTGTGAGGCACTCTCTGTTTAGTTAATATCACTAACAAATACAGATCTGTCACTCAGAATGCTGTGTACTCAGCAATGTTGTTCTTATGATATTAAATATTTACTATTTATTATGATTGCTACTTTTGTTATTTATTGGACTGCAGCAGCCAAAACAAACTGGCAGCTTGCAGAGGAACTAGAAAAACATTTTCAAACCCTGCTGACTTCAAGTGAGGTGCTTATATATAACATGAGATATTTTGGCCTTGATTCACGGAATGCCATTCCACCACATGTCTAAATCCTGTGGGGTGGGTGTTAAGCTCATGCTCCGGCTCCTTCTTTTGGAGGGAAGGAATTTTGCCGGATCAGGTCAGTGGCTAAAAGCACCCTCTTGCTTTTCATAAGCACTTGTTTTTCTCCCTTGAAAAGCTCTGAAAATAGGAGCAGAATCTGATGGAGATTTTCAAGTTGTTTTCCTATTGGGACATTTTCAGCAGATGGAATTTAATAACTGTGTTTACACACACCTACTTTTCCGCTCAGTCTGAGTAGTTTGAAAAGCCCGATACAAAATATCATAATTGTAACATGTAGGAATGCCTCTGATGTAACACAGTAGCTTCTGACCAAAATAATACATGAATTTGGATGTAGCTTTTATGAAATTGCTATTGCACTGAAACCTCTGTTAAATGTGGATAAGTACAACCATATCCAATACTGTTCCTTATCATATCAGCATTCATTTTCTTGTGTTTCCTAAGGAACTGAATGAAGTTATGGTAATAATCGTAGTGGTGTTCTTTTTCCATGACTCAAAGAACAGCTGAGGATTTTTCCACAGACAGGATGGATGCTTCCCTTCACGATGCGTAATTATTTTATTTCCTCAGGTTCTTCACCTTACCTTTGACTTTTTATCAAGAGGCATTTTTTTATAAATCTTAGGCAAAGCAAACAAACTAGGTGGACTAAATGAACATTCATTAAAGTACTTACTATAAATAAGGATTTTACATATTACTAATGAAGTTAGGAAAGAAATTTCACGTGCAGGAAAATCAGGTCTCCTCTGTATTATATTCCATTATTTTCTGCCTGGTGTGATCTTATTTTTCTGTTGTATATGTGTTGCAAACTTTTTTACTTCATAAAATTAAGTTAAATTATGTTTTCAAAGCATTTCCTTCTCAGGTTTGATAAATGTGACTCTCTGACTTTATTTCCATAGACTTTACTGAATTGCCTTTAATTGAGACCATTTGTTATGAGATGATATCGGAGCCCAAGACCAATGACTGGGTTTTCTCTACACCATTGCTCCCAGCAAGCAATCAGATAGGAGACAGCAAAAACATAGAGCCCTTTTTAACTAGCAGTATAACTCACTAGTAAATATAGGAGGTTGTAACATAAAATAATTTATGGTACTGTCATCCCTGAAGAAGAAAAGGCTTCTCTTGGGAAGCAGTTTCAGCAGCAACTTCAAAAATTGTATGTTTGATAAATAGCACCACAACTAACAATGTTCAAAGTGCAAGGATCAAGGGAACTTTAAATAAGGAATTCAGACTCTGAAGTTCAAATACAAAACTATTATGGAGGAAGATGCTATGACTGAACAAAAGATGAGCATTTAGTGTGTCAATGAAAGCAACAAGACAGACATATCTACTGATCTTCTGGGACATGAGTTTTGAACCATCTCTATACCAGGATGTCACTGATGGAAGGAGTGGGGTTTTTTAAATATAAAAGAATATTATTTTCCACTTCGTAAAACTTCATAAACATATTTCTATCTCATATTGAGGCTCAAATGTATGTTTCAGCATACAAAAAAGCAGTAATAATTGTGAAATGATAATAAATATTTCTTTGATCAAAATAAATATTACTGTTACACGATTTTATAATGGTTATCATGGAAACTTTTTATCTGTTTGAGTTGAATATTAGCTGCTGTTTTAAAATAGTAAGTTGCTTTATCTGGAAATGGTTTCAAAATTAAATGCTGGAGTTTGTGAGTCATGGGTTGTTTTTTGTCTGTTTGTTTGTTTTCTTTTTTCTTTTAAAACAAATTATATCACTGAAGAAGAAACTCATGGAAAGTACTACTTCCTACAAAAGCACCTTATTGGAATAAATATGGTACTGAAGATCAGGAATAATTTTCTTTAAAAGAATTTTCCATTCACCCATATATTGTAAGGATAGATGGATAGATATGCTTTAGAAGTTCCTCTTGACAGTATCAAGGAAGATAAAACTTTAAATTTCACTGAGACCTTATTCAGCTCTTGTGGACACAACACTCTGAGCATCCTGAATTTAGAGAACTCCTGCTTTTTGCTACTGTTATCTTAGTTCCTTTGCTAAAACACTATGCTTTGACTGAGATAAGAAGGTTTTAGTTTGTGAATACTCATTATAACCCTAATGAATGAGATAACACTGAAATTAAGAGTTCTGTTCTTTGGAAAACAAGGTAGCCTACTCCATCAATCTATTTAAGTACTCAACATTAAGCAGGTGAATAGCTCTACTATTTCCAGTTTCTTACAGTTGAAACATTGTTTTTATGTTTTATTAACACATGGGTCAAGCAACAATTCGATTTTTCTTCAAGAACTTTTAAAAATAGCGCTAATCAGGAACTGCTAAAATAAGTTTCCACATACTGAATGCAACCCGTGGTTACCTTTATGTATCTAACCAGTTTTCTAAATATTTTCTGTGCGTCCATATCTCCACATATTTGTGCATTACATTTTTCCAATTTGATATTCTCCTTTGAAATGCTTTTATATTATGATGTTTAAACAAAACACTGATTTTTCCTTTAAAATTACAGTTTGAGTCATGGTACTAATTCAGAATATTTTTCATTAGGCATCACTCTTTTTTCAGAGTAAAATGATTACAGACAAAGCATATCTAAGCTACACATACCTTAGGTATCAGAGAAGAGGATTTTTCATCTCTAAAGAGGTTTCAGGCTTCATGAGTATTACCAGGAGAGCTCAAAGCTGGGCCAAAACAATAGCTTCATTCTGGTTCCCACTGGAATGGCCTAGAAAATCACACAAAAACATCAAATACTAAATATTCATCCAAAAACTAAAACCCTCCCACTAACATAAATCACTGGGTATAGCTGGTCTGCCATTTAAACATTCAGACATTAATAAACACAGGGGTGACTGTGGCACACTGTCCTTGGTGGTGTAGCGTTTCAACAAGAAAAGAATCAAAGTCCATTTCAAATAATCTACATGTAAATTTCTCATGGGTGGATTACCTCATTATTCAGGGATTTCAAGCTTTGTCTGCAGGCCTTTTAAACTGGAATAAGTTGACTTGTCCTAGGTTAGCCCATTCAGCTGCCATGCTCCATAGAAATCAAGAACATATATATATGTGTATATATACCCATATATATATCCATATATATAAAGATACAAGTAAGATACGAATGCTTACTGTTGTGGATAAAATTTTTTCAAAGTAGGGATTTTTAAAAATTATTTTTTTCATTCTCCACCAGTTGAATTTGTAACAGGAAATGATTTATATATCCTTTTTTATTTCCTGAGGCCATTCAATGAAGAGAGCTAAACCTAAGCTACATTTTTTAACTAATATCAGCAGTAGCGACTCCTGCAAAACAAGATATAACCTTAATAATTTATGCAGCCTTTGAGAAAAGAAGGGATTAGTATGGCGAATCCACAACCTAGAAATTACTATTGTTCAGAAAGAATAATAATAATGAAAAAAGATTAAGCATCCATATCCAGGCTAGAATTGCTATTGTAAATGAGGCAGTAGCCTGAGGAATAGACCCTCTCAGACATAGCAGCTAAATCTTTTGGTGAATTATGGGATGCTCTTACAAGTTAACATTTATCCACAGCCCCTGGTTCTTTATACTAGCTAGAGAAATGATGTGCTGTGATGTGGACCTTGCCACGTATGTAATCTAGAGTGTGAAATGAACAGAGAGCTCTTGTAAGTAACTGAAATATCCCTGGCAAACAGATGTTCCAAGAAAATCATCTTGAAATCCCAGGATTCTGAATCAGTGCTTTCATTTACCTTTTGGAAACAGCAAGAAAGCCCTACTGCCAAATTCAGTCCATCACCCTTTCACGTGGGGATGTTTCCTGAGATGTCTCTACTTCTTCTTTGCTTTGACTTTTAATGATAGAATAATTTTTGTTCCCAGATATTCTTTAGGAAGTCTGACTCACTGGGAAATTGGGGAAATTAATATGATAACTACCTGCAGGCAGCTCTTTTTCTAGTCCCAAGATAAGTCTGCAAGAGCCAATGCCTGTAATTCCGGCACAGAAACATGTAGGGAAATGACATTTCTGTGGAAATGCCATGAGGTACAGTCCTTGCT
Organism: Odontophorus gujanensis; assembly: GCA_013399175.1. Lineage (NCBI taxonomy): Eukaryota > Metazoa > Chordata > Aves > Galliformes > Odontophoridae > Odontophorus > Odontophorus gujanensis. The sequence goes on from VXAB01001708.1 coordinate 40,304, forward strand.
TTCTTTAGACAAGCCTGAAAAGCAAGAGTGAGGACACACTTGCTTTTCTATCCATTATGCAAAGACATTCAGTGAAATATTCCCTAACGGCAGAGTGAAGACATGGGATGTGGAAGATTCAAGTTCAGCTCCCTGGTTCACTGAAAAGGCAGCAGAAAGGAATAGCATGACCACATTTCATCTGCTCTAGTTTGCAACCATGTATGAATACAAAGCAACCTTCCTCACTCAGCACAGCAGAGTCAGTTTTAATACAGATCAGTTACTATGCCATTGCTCATAGCCTGGCTTGCAAAGTTAGGTGCCCCTTCAGAAGTTTGTGACCTAAACTGAAAAGCAAACGATGAGCGAAATATAAGTACATTGATCTTGCTTAGATGGTGTTCAGAATTATTAAGTACTGCATAAATATCTTCACCATTTGAATTCCTATGCTATCTTCAAGAGCTGTCTGTAAAACACTCAATTTTGTTTTATTTTTTTTGTTAAACACCAGATAAATCATGGAAAAGAAAAATAGTTTCTGATCATTTATACTCTATGATTTTTCTAACCTGGCCTTTCTGACAGTTCTCCATAGATTTCACCATTGGCTTACATGCTGTTTTCAAATTTATGTACTTTTGACTGCAGCCCAGCTGTCTCCCACACAGCTAAACTATTATTTGGATATCGGTTCTTTGATGTTAATACCCCTCTTTTATTGCTTCATCAATACTGAGTACAGAGTGAAATAGAGCCAGCTGCAACTTATAAGGCTTAGAGACCATGGTCATGAAGATGACAGAATCAAATTCACCCTATCCAAAGTTTATGGGTTTTGTGTTCCTCACACCACTGACATTGTTTTGGACACAGAAGTGAAATGCAAAACTCACCAAATGCACCTAAAGAAAGATGTTGTACATCTTCCTATGACTAAGCATTAAGTGGTCTCAAAGGAGTTACAACATGACAAACCATGGAAATTAGGTGTGCAGATTTTCTACCACATGCAGAAAAGAAAGAATCTTTTTCAGTAATTAGCACAGATCAAGCACTGTTGGTGTCTGCATCCTGATAATGCATAAACATTTGCATTAAATAGTTGGAAATAATATCAAAACAGGTCGATATTTTCCACTCAGAAAAGGCAGAAAAGTCATATATTCAGAGAGTCACTTAGGTTGGAAAACACCTCTTGAAATTATCAGCTTTGATTTTCTTGGCTTGTCAGACAGGGAGTAGTCACACTCCCATGTTATTTAATAAAGTCTGTCATTCAAACAATTGTTTATGGTACAGAAAGCATAAAACAGACAGGATACAGGAGATGAGAAAACGCTGAAAACTAATTATGAATCCTGCTAAATGTTTTCTGTTGAAAATTTTTGATAGATAATAGGTTTTGATTAAAACTAATATTTTTTGCCAATAGAATTTGCTTTCCACACGTATTTGCTTTTTCTTAAAAAGAAAGATAAGCACTTCAAGAGACTTCCCTTTTCATCTTTATATTATATATGCATAATAGACATATGCCTCTTGCTCTACAAGTAATGCCTCCTATTTATTTCCATGGAAATCAAAACCAATACAAAGAGCATAAAAACACTTTTGATAGAAAAAGACCCCAGGTACAAAAAACTGTTTTCTAAAATAGTTACTACCATTAGCTATGCATTTTTGCAGCACTGAATAAGAGTATGGATGCTGCGATCACAAAACTCTATAGCAGTGCAGGTGACCACTGTTTCACTGTTGCTATGATGGTATCACTGCTGAAACAAAAACACTTACTGTCCCACAGTGCTCACATCCACTGCTTGGTCTCCATCAGTATTCAGTAAGCATCAAAGAACATCAGTAGGTGCCATTTTTTCCTCACGGAGGAATGCAGTGATGCACCTTTACTTCATTTGCACTTCCATGTCAGACAATATTTTGTCAGACTGCCCCTCTGCTGCCATCTGTGACATGGCAACAACATGTGGAGTACTGGCAGGAAGGTTCAACCTCTAATGCCATACTACCAACACCTTTGATATTGCGGCCAACATTAACAGGAGACATTACTTTCTAAGCAGCCTTCATATATGAATATAATTTCAGAAAATATTACCTATAATATAAAAATGGATATTGGAAAAATATATTTTCTAAGTAACACTATAATTGAGGTTCAACCTAGATCTCTTCATGATTTTCTTCACAATTTCCTGTTTCTCACATATCCCAAATACCATAATCTCCTGGAAGTACACAGGTCTTCAGTCAGCATAAGAGTTTGAGTAAAATGTCAGGGTATGTTTAACCAAGTGGCATTGTGACTCTCCCTTTTTGGGGCACTGTCTCACCGGCACAGCTTCTCACAGCAAGGATAAATAGCATGGGTAAAGGCAGCCATCTCTTGAGCAGTACTGAGTATGAGAAAACAGAAACTCCTGGGAAGAATAATTAAAATGCTATGATAGCAAAAGAAAGCCTGAAGAGGATTAAATGAGGTTCCTAGAGGAAATGGAGAGGACAGTCAGTTCAAAAGTACTGTTAAAGTAGGAAAAATTTCATGTTCCTATCCTTATCCATAAAGGGACTGCTCACAAGAGCTCTTGATAAGCAAAAAGAAAAGAATGGTTTATGTTCCAAAACTTTATCTTAGGCACTCTAAATAATGTGAGATGTTTCAGTGGCCCTTCTCCTTATGAGCGACTCCAGACATGAACATAATGCAAAGCTGTCTCATCTGGCCCTATTTCTTACCCACACACAGTATCTCTCTGCCTTGGAGGACAGAATGGCACTGCAGCAGCAGCAGCAGCAGCAGCCAGCAGCGTTGCATGGTTAGGGAAGCAGCAACTGAACCATGGAGAATTAGTTTCAAGGTAGAAGAAAGTTAGGAAAATAATAATCTGTCTTTTTACAATGTTTACAATGCCAGGGGTTTGTTGTTTTGCTCCTTTGCTTATTTTTGTGATACTAAATTTGATTAGAATGAACTTTCCCTCTGGGTACATTGGCAAACCATAAAGTAGAGATACACTGAAGTCTATTATGAAGTCAAAATCTATAAATAAACTTAGACTTACACAAAACAATGCTAGGCATACTGAGCATTTTATTATTCAATATGTCTTTTTGCTAGTGGCATATCTACTTAATTCTAAGAGATCTGTGTTTTTACTAAGCCTAGCAAGCATTTAATAACTAGCACTTTACAGCAACTTTTGTATAAACAAATATTCAAGATGCTTCTGAAAGATTCTAGTTCTTTTCCTCAGTAAAATGTAAATGTAAAGTTCTTTCAAAGGTTATGGACATTTTCTAGCTCTGGAGTAAAAAAAGAAACTTGGATAAAAAAAGCTCAAACCAAAACTTGTGTCTGCTTCTGGGACAGCAGAGTGTTCCTACAGTGAGAGATGTATAAACTTGTTGTTCTGGTAGCTAGATGAGATGTTTGTGCTTCCTACCTGATCACCAGGGCTGTCATTTTACTATAGCTAAGTTTTTTCTCTTCTTTTGTATAAATTAACTCAATCCTAATTGAGTAAACCCATAATTTAGATGCCTATGGCTGGGGATATGAATATCCTATGTGGCTGAATTAAAGTTCTCCTAAATGGAACTCCTAAAATCAGTGTCACCCACACCTTGCCATGTAATCCTTGCATAAAGATAACTGTCCACAGAGACTTATTTCCTACCTGAATCCACAGACTTGAAGGAGTGCCTTTCAAGTTTACAACTGTCTGGATGTTGGCTGTTTCAATTCACAACCATTTTCCCACTTTCAACAGTGTCTTATGGACTTGTATCAAAACAAAATTATGATCATTAAATGCATCCATTTTTACTCTCTGTCTACTCAAAGTTAAATAAATAATATTGGAAAAGGTCTAGCGTAATATAAGATTTCCACTCTTCCAGTAATTTTTTGATCTATTTAGTACAAAATTGAAATCCAAGTTGATTACGCTTTATGTAATCTCAAAGTTCAAAGATGGTATAATCAGATGCAGAAATAAAATGATGCATCAAAGGTTTAATTTCAAGTACCAGTATTTTCACAAATAAGCATCCTCGGGGACTATTTTTCATCTGGATTGACAATAAACAAATCATCCTGAAACAAATGGGGTTTGTGGGCATAAACAGTACTTCTGAGTATCTTGATATTTCTTTAGAGTGTATGCAGGAAGCCAAAGGAAAATTATCAGTAAGTTGTCTCCTCCATGTTGTTATGGGAATTATACTGTCATTTGATGGGAGATTGTCAGAAATCAAAAGCAATATTCCATACTACTTTGAAACATACTTCAACTGAGCAGGAAATCTCTGCCCATTCTGAATGGTTCCTGGGCATGCCATGAGAAGAGTTCCATCTTCAACTGCAGGAAGGACCAGTGTCAGCCTGCTTCAGCTGAGGTTATGCACAGGGGATTGTCCCCTGCATTCGTTATATGTTCTGAGGAAGGGCATAAATTATCTCAGTTCTTACAAATTTCACCGAAGTCACAATTTTGCCCACATCGATTTAGAATGAAATTTTTTAACAGTGCAGTTTCTATTAACAGAAGTTACAATCAGCTGTATGTAAACATATTAACTTGAAAGCCCTAGTAAATGCAAGGGGAAAATCACACAGACGTCACTATTATGTTTGAAGCACATTAAATAGTTTTCCAGTAGAAGAGCAGTTGAACATCGAAATAAAACTTAGTAGTATTCCCAGTAGAAACTCTTACATACAGAAAAATTCACTTATGAGCACTTCTGGACCTAAATATACAGTTGTTCTATAGGTCATGCTAAGTATAAGACTTGCAATTATTAACTAACTCATTTTGATAATATAGAGCAAGAAACACTATCTATCAGGAGATCAGCAACCTCCACTGAGTTTTAAATGTCTGCTCCGCATATTCGACAATGAGATAAGTAAAATTTACTTTATTTGCAAATAATACCTATTATTTTAATAATTCAGAGACAATTGAGTTGCATCAGAGAGATAAGTTGGTAGACTAGAGAGCTGAGTAAGAGCTCAGCTTTTACTGCTTTTACTGCTTCAGTAAGGGCCATTCTGTTGGGACATGTAAACACTAGTTCTGCAGCACAGGTCAGGTAGTACTAGCTCTGGTAAATAACCCCAGCTGAAGTAATTTGAAAAGAGTTTTTTCCAAGCTACAGAAAATACTGCTGAATTATGAGTCTATCCTTTCTCAGGTAAAATAGTAATATTTAAATGGCCAGTTTCCAGCCTGAAAGCATCCTTGTGACAATACTTGAAGTCAAATGTACTTCCCTGGGCTTGTACCAGGGCTGAAGATGTTGCCTTGTACCTTTTTTTTTTTCCCACAACTGCTCATGTAGGTACGATATAAAATCTGGGAGTCACTACAAACTTTTCCATCTGAAGTCCAAGTTGTAAGCACCTAGAGGATGAGTGCACGGAGTGGGCAGAGGAGCGTTTTGAGCCAAGGACCCCTACATGCAACAGCTAACTCCGGATTTATTTTGCGTGGGACACTTTTTTTCATTTGACTGATACTTAGTACATTTGATAGCTTGATTTAATTTCATTTCTAACAGAGGTGTGGCTGATAATCTAATGCTTTCCAAATTACTCCAAATTGCTATGTATTTTCCAAAAAAGAAAAAAAAAGATTTAAAGTGCCAACATGAAATTGACAACATGAAATACTAACACAAGGAGAGAAATACTCTCCCACTTCATGCCTTTGAGGAATCAAAACCTTGTCATCTGGGTATCTGTTTTATCATTCTTGACCTGTTTTACCTTTTACATCTCAGTTTATTATTTTTTTAAGCATGTAAAAAATGAAGCCTAAAGGAAGTTCACAGTGTCTTATTGAGTCAAATTCTTGTGTTACATTATTAAACTTTTTCTTACAAAAGAAAAACCACTACAGCAAGAAAAAATAACAAAACAACAACAACACATTTTATGTGCTTTTGTGTAATGTCAGATATTATTCATGCAGTTAGAACAAATGCAAGCCTATTAAAAACAGTCTGGTCTTCCCTAGCTACAAACCTCTTGGTTTTAATATTTATTTTTATTTAATATTGCATGGATCCTCTAAGGATCTGTATATCACAGACACAAAAACTACCATCCACTTCCCTGATTTCCTTCATTCCAACTCTGTTCAGTAAAAAGTTTGGGTCCCACTGAGTAACTACACTATGTCCCATTAAATAAGCATACTCAATGACTTGGATTCAAATATAAATCCTCGTATTAAATGTCAGCCTATACTGATATTTGGTTATGGATTAGGCATTCAGCTACTAAATCTTTCAAGGCATAACTTTTGTACTCTTGCCACTTCCATGCCACAATCTGCTGACACAGTAAAAAAGAAAAAAAAAACAAGAAGAGTTTTGGCATTCCTAAGCTTTCCGTTTATTATTGGAGTATACTTGGATGCATGAACATCTCAGTTAGACTTCTGCTTCAACAAATTAAGGAGAGAAAATTCTTATCAAACATCACTGAAGAATTAATTACCCTTCAGAGGTCCAATTAAGGTCTAAATTATTTTTCATCTCTTTGATATCAACGAATTTCATACAGGTGTTAAGCTTAATTTGTAATATTTAAAATCATTGTGCTGGCATATTTTTAAATGAGATGGCTAAATGTGCAAAAAATTATAGATGCCCTGAAAAACATTCTCATTTATAAAACTGAGCTGATTAAACTTGATTAGATCCATTGCTTACATTGTATGTCCATGGACACAGACATACCCTGTTCTTACAAAATCTGGGAGAAAGAATGAGTATTCTGGAGAGAACTTATGAATAGCTCCTGTGAGAAAATATTCCAAACTATGAATGTAAACAATACTGTACCCCAAGATACCTCTACTTAGAGAGCACTACCGTCACAACAGACATCTCTAGTAATGATCTCTGATTTATTATCCTTCTATTCCAGGACTAGATACTTTTGATTTTGGAAACATGGGCTTAACTGCAGGAATGATTTATTCTTTTCCTCGTGGAGCACCTTATGATAGATATAGGAGAATTCAATCTTACTCTGCAGGGGTTAGTGGAAAGTTTTAGCTTTCTTTATTTTTCCTTGCATTCAACTAAGAAGTAGATGACAGGACACTGAATAACTGAGAGAGAAAGAAGCATTACAATGGAGAAATGTTGGATGCTTGTAACAGCAGAGTACAGTAAATAGCAGAATTTTTTTACTCTTAAATTTTTCTTGTGGCAGTTCAAGTAGGGACTACAATTTCTGTTTGAGAAAATAGACTAAAATGATTTTAAATCATTTGAACTATCATTGAGATGCCAGAAAATAGGCTATAAAACAAATGCAAAAACGTTTATTCAAGGGATCCCCAATTCACAATCAGATCACACCCACAGTTGTAAAGGATTCCTTTTTACCTCAGAAGCTGCTTTTACATATAGATTTCAATTGCTTTTATTTTTAATGATTTATTACCATAATGACAGAGAATTTAATCAGGAGAATATTATCCAAATCAAATGCAGATTGCAAACCCACACTCTCCAAAACGGGAGGATTTTCAACAACTCACATTCTGTCAGGCTCACCCACTTAGTTTAATCATGTAAGTAACTGATAGGGTTAGCGTAAGTGGAAAACTCAGGCTGAGTATCCAGAAGGGAAAAACAATAATCTGGACAGAGGAGATGCACTCAGCCATGAAATTAGCCTCCCTGAGGGATGTGGAAGAAACAAGGAAATTCTAAAACACCAGAACATTGCTGTGAGGCAGGGAGCTAGACAGAGGGGTCTGACACTTCGTACAAGCAACCTCTGTCTGACTCCTGGACTGATTTAACATGTTACTGCAGTTGCTCTCCTGCCAGACAGGATCACCTCTGGAGCAGAATCAGAAGGCAAATGGGAAGCTTATCAACCCCAGTACCCAGCCTCACTTCCTATGTTGAACAGCCAATAAAATAAAGTTGAGCTAACGAGTCAGGCTGTCAATCAGTGAGTGTGATGAGTAGGACACTTCTGGATTATGTCAAGCCTTTTACATAGTGTAATGAAGAAGAGATGGGAGCAAATAATTTAGGAAAAACTGCATCAGAGGAAAGATTTGTCGAGGACACCAGTTAGAGCCATGGTAGTTTTCTCTTTTCTTTCTTTTTTTAAATTCTATTTTGACACTCTTAATAGCTAAAAACTATATTAAGAGCAAGGGGAAAAAAATAGATACACTTCTACCACAATAGATAAACAAAAACAGATTGAAATAAATCAGGGTAAATAAAATTGTTAAAGGAAAATTCATAGAAATTTTCTTCCACCCACTCCTAAGTTAGTCCCCCTATTTAAAGACTTTCCTCCATCCTAAGTCCTCTGGTAATGAGTGGAAGAACTATTCTTGGTTCTATTTCCTTTCTTCACACACTTTATTGGATAAGAAAAACTGCCAAAAAGTGGGAGTTCTATGAAAGCAATCATAAAATGTTATGCATAATGCTAAACAAATGATGCATTACTCTACAAGAGTGGCTCTTTCCTTGAGTAAAAAACAACAGCTGCCTGACAGAGATCAGGTTACCTCTCAAAGCAATGATAAACCTACTATTAAGGGCTATAGCTGGCAACAGTTGAGGCAGTTGAAAATCAGTGTTATTGCAGCTGCTTTCTTCCCAATTATTTCTGAAAAACTAATAATGATTTGATATCTTAATGTCCCAGCTTCCAAAATGTGTCCATGAAGATGAAGTCTACTGTCCTATCCTGGGATTTGAGGGATCACAGTTCAGTGCTTACTTCTGTCCTGTAGCTTCTGATACCTGTACTAAGACAATTTCTTTCCGTCATAGTAAAACAGGAATAAACTAATAAGTCAGAACTGCTCCTGCTTTCACTTCTGCATGATGTCTAGCATGGGCCCAACTAATTGGGACCACTACATAGCTAGTATATATAATGCTGTTAAGAGTTTTTTGGCTGTTTGTTTTCCTGTTTTACTTGTTTGATGATTCTTTTCTTAATTTGTTATGTGATATTCAGGTATGTGATGGTCAGTCTATAAAACCATAGAAAGTAGTTCATGAAAGTCCAGCTCTGAAAACATAAGGCCGTCCTCTATGCAGCCTGACAGTCTCATAGACCATAACTATGACAACAGTATGGACGGCTCTGCAGTATCATGGTGACATTTTAGAAGCAGAAGAGAGACTTTTGCAGAAAGTACCTGGTTCATAATCTCAAAAACACATGCATTTAGCTGGCACCAAAATTTGGAATTGAAGTGCTCTTATTGCTTCAAGTTCTATTGCTACATATTCTAAACTAAAATATGCATTAATTCTTCAGTTCTGATTCACACAAGGACTATCCAATTCCTCAGCCCTTTGTGGTCCATACTTCAGGCATTTTTCAAAGTATCACAGAGAGATACCCAATTCAGCAGATGTTCTTGGGACTTGTCAACTATGTGGTAATACAAACAATACGCAACCATCTAAAGTATCCTGCAGCTAAAAGGAGGGAATCTGGATTTAACTCTTTTGAAGATAGAAATTCACTCTTCTTGAGAGTGTAATAAGCCCTAATCAACTGGCTAATATGAGTAGGCATTTTCAATTTCTTCTGTAAAAACCTATTCCACATTGCAAAAAAAGATTGGAGGGGACGAGAGAGAGTGCAGTGGAGCCTGACTCCATGTTCTTGTGATAGATATTCACCTGGAAACAGAAATGTAGCTCTTCATCTTCTCTAAAAATACCATGTATGCATTTCATTCCATAACTACTTAATGCAAAAAAATACAAAATTAGGAGGCTATGAAGCATTAATTAATTTATAACCACTGCTCACAGGCTTCATCTTCATCTGAAAGAAGAATTCGTGCCTTGTAATATGAATCACAAGTGGTGCTTCAATACCATCTCTCCGCTTCATCTGCTTCAAGTTTCAACACATCACAACCTATTCCCCCTACGCTTAAACCTTCTTAGACCTTCGGATTGATTCAGTTCTGGCTTGCTGCAGGTTACCCTGTAAAAGTTAAGTGTGGAGAAAAAAATAATGCTATAGCTTGCCAGATAAATGAAAGGAATTTCTAAGGGCAGTACTTCTAGCAAATGACCTTTTAGGTGCGCCATAAAAAATACACAGTTCATCATAGCAAATTTAGTATCTACCCATGAATCTATTACGGTGCAATACAGAACATTTCTGCAGTGTTCAGTTCCATCAGCGTAATCCCTGCCATTGTTGCAAATTCTACATTACAGAAGTGAAAAACATTCACAAATGAAGAAAATCAGGATTCACCATGAAATTGTATTGCAAAGTATACATCTTCTATATGATGTAAAGTGCATTAATGAGAAATGTTGTCAGGGTAAACAAACAACTAAATTTTCTAAGTCTCTTTACCTTGTGCATATGCAGCCACATCTATTTAGTCAAAGCCTGTATTATTTCCCTGGTAATTCTTTGTAGCTTCTTGAAATGAAGAAATTAAAGGGAATTTGAAGGGAATTTTGCTCACTAGTTCATTTATATTCCTTCATCTTTAAGAGTGGATTAAGAGTGTTATCATCATGAAAGTCTTATTCAAGACACAGACCAAAATTTTTAACTGCTGAGCAGCTGTTGACAGTAAGTTATTTTCCTGCTTCTAAAGGTTACTTTCACAGTTGATGTTGTGGGACAGGAACTACACAGTGTATGCAAATCCTGTACTTTCAAATACAAATGTGATTTTGATTTCAGCGGCATGTTCAGAGAGCTGGAACACCTCTCTTATGAAGAAAGGCTGATGGAGCTGGACTTGTTTATCTTGAAGAAGAGAAGGCTCTGGGGAGACCTCAATGTGGCCTTTCAGCACTTGAGAGTTTACAAATAGGAGGGGGATTGACATTTTACATGGTTTGATAGTGATAGAACAAGGGATAATGGCTTTAAACTAAAAGGGGAGATTTACATTTAGGCATGAGAAATAAATTCTTGACTCAAGGGCAGTGAGGCAATGGCACAGGCTGCCCAAAGAAGCTGTGGATGCTCCATTCCTGGAGACCTTCAAGACCAGGTTGGGTGAGGCCCTGGGCAGCCTGAGCTGGTGGATCACAGCCCTGCCCATGGTACAGGATTGAAACCAGATTATCTTTAAGGTCCTCTCCAACCTAAGCTATTCAGTGATTCACAAGAAGATTAGGATTTATGTTTTATAGTAAAGATTAAATTTTCACCCTGCCTTTCTAGCTAATAACATTAGAAAAACACGTCTTCTCTCTAATAATTTGTATGTGCTGAAAAGGAGACTGTATTAGTCGATGAGCAGTTAGTTACCAGTAGGTTCAGCTATACTCATGTACAACACAATAAATCTGCAGTGCCTTATATATGGCACAGACAGGTCGGATCGTTATTGTTCCTTTATCAAAGTTGTGAAGCCATTCTGAGTAAGCAACTGTTTCCGTAACAACAGTAACAGTCAGAGGAAGAGAAAGTTAGATAGAAAAATATCTATAAATTAGCAAGGATGTGAGAGATACTAAGGATTAGAGTTATCATCTGAAAAAATACTCTGCTGAAGACAACTGATCCACACTGATTTTGTCAGCTACAGGGTTGTGCTGCTTGAGTCTAACACAAACATACGAAGTTTTCCAACTACTGCAGCAACCCATATATTATTTAAAAGAAATATATTTCTTCACAACAAGAGCTGGAAGGAGACATCAAGGACTTCATGCAATGAGGCACCAAGATTGGTCTGCAAGTTCAATTTTTTCTGCCCATATAAATCTATATTATAACTTACAGAACAAAGTTAAGCTTGTAAAGACACATTAGATTTGGACAAACTGGACTTAAAAACAGAAGCATGAGTACCAATAGCAATAGATACATTCTATAAACATCAGTGCATCAAGAATTCTGCAGTACCCTGTGTACTTTCCACAACCCAGACTGGATTCCACAATCTTTCAGTTTTACTAGTATTAGTATAGTGCTAATATGTGGAAAATCATCTGAAAAACAAGCAGATTCACATTCCTCAAAAGCAACATTAGTGAGCAAAGATTTGCAGACTCCCATCTTTTTCTTCTAAGTAATAGTTCTGAAATCTGATTACTACTGCTAGCCAGCCAATTCACTCTCTTTGTGACCAAAGTGCTGTGTTAGATTTGAAGGAAACGTTTCCTATTCTAAACAGCCACTTCACTAAAAATAATTTACAGGCATTTCTAAATATGTCTGTCCAGAGAAACAAAACAATCTGACATAAAAAACTTTACACAAATTTGAGAAAAAGTACAAAGTTTTAAAGACTATAAGAAAAGTCCTCTTCTAACTTTTCCCTTTTTGTTGCACAGAAAACTAGCAAAGTACCTCAAAAATAGAATATTTGCATTCTAGAATTAATGCATACAATTTGGAATGAAGACGGTCCACTACTAAAACTGTCTCTATTAAGAGAAATTTAAAACACTACAGAGCATATTTACTAAGTAATTCTGATTAATATATTAGACATTCTAAAAAAACTGTGAATCAGTTACTCATTATAACTAAGGTAGATAAAATCTTCTAGTCAGCTTTGTCAGTGAAACTGAAAGTCTGTTGTCTAAATTCCTTTGAGGGTCCTGGGCTAAGCTTTTCAATGTTGGAGAGAATCAGATTCAGTTTCTGAAAATGTCATAGTTTTAATAATTCAGTAACTATCATAATTTATTTTTTAGGCATAACGAATACTAAGCAAGAGATATAATGCTCTTCCAGGATTCATTTACAGAATAGTGAGTGAAGAAACTCAGAATGACAGTACTCTAAGCCATATAACATAAATTCCAAAATATGAATAAAAAAAATCACCCCAAAAGCCTAAAAATGCCATACATAAACAAAAGCATAATACTGGCAACAATATGAGACCAGAGGTGCATATGAAGACTTCCTACAGTAAGAATGAAATTATCTGTTAAGTATTTTACCTTAATGGTTTTTTTCTTTTTAATTTTTTTTTTGTTTGTTTTTTGCACATCTGTGAAGGTTGAATGTGATGTATTGTAAGAAAGCTTGCAAACAACAGCAAATGTGCTTATTCTCTTGGCTCGTTCTTGGCTCTCTTAAAAAGAAATCTACACCCCACTTTCCCTTCTACTTATTTCTCAGCTGCTATGAACAGATTTTCAACAGTTTCTCCATGTTTATTAATTAATTTTCTCCAACTTGTCTGTGTGGAATGGGATTATTAAGGAAGCCTTGTGTCTGTTTATACAGAGTCATAACCTGAAAAAATACGTTATTTTGCTAGTGAAAGATGAAGGAAATGGCTCAAATATTTTTCCACATTTCAGTGTGTATGCATACAAAACTTGAAGTATTAAAAGCTAATAACTGATAACAGAAACAAATTCTAATCCAGGCAATAATGTTCTGCCTACTCAATTTCCCCTGCAGTTTGAATTTGAAATGTTGTTCTCCATTCACTGTCTATACACAATCATGTAGTGTAGATATGTTCTTCTAAACGGTTTGTATTTCAATAGAAGTTAAATGGTCACAGATATTTATTTTCAGAAAACTTTTGAGTAGAGGATCAAGCAGCATAACCTTTCTTTCCCTTCAACTGTTTAACTCATGAGACTGATGTGATTTAACTCTGTGGGGTGTGTAAATGCCTTTGTTTTCCACAGGGAGAAAAATCACTCATCTCAACAGAGATAAGGAAGTTTCGAGGTAAAAGTCATATCTGACCACTAGGAAGAAAACATTCAAGTGGAGAAAATGCTTTTGTGGCCATTCAAAAATTCCTCAATGCAGTGTGGGCTGACAAAGAGCACCACTTTCCAGAATTCTCACTCCTTGCATGTTTACGTGCACAGTGTAATAGGAACAGATCTTAACTCAGGCTCCAACACTGTTGTGTCTTCTGCTTTGCAATTAGATATTGCACATGAAACGTTTTAGATATTCTCACCTGAGAACATGATCAAGGCAAACATTCTGAGATTTTATTAACCTGTAGTCCAAACAGGATAAAGACCAAAGGCACTGGGTCATTTTTATCTTTTTATGTAGAAATTCAGACGCAAAGCTAGAAACAGAGATCAGTTTAAGTACAAGCCAGTTTCAGACCATAATCACAGGACAATGCAGTTTCCCACATATGAATATGAATGCAAGATGGAATTCAAACCACATGGTAGAAGAAAAGCCTACAAGACGTGAACATAACATACACTGCTGAATGGCTTGCAGTGATAAGCAAAGACTCTCAAATCCCAAATGTAACCAAGCACTGTGCTCAGGCGTTACAACAGTCTTTTGATGTCAGTCCTGCGGATACTGACCATAAATAACAGGGTTGAGACCAGTGATTTCTCTCACCTATCAAGCTTACATCGATCAGAAGGTAAAGATTTTGAAATCCTTTCTTCCCTCACAGCAGTGTTTCAAGAAATGATCCCTGCACCTACCACACTGATGTTTCTCAATTGCTGGGTCAGAAAAGATGATCAGAGTCACAAGACACTAGGAATATGACGAATCTAACTGGAAGAAAACCTCATTGTCAAAATATTCATATCCTTCAGGGCCAAGTGCTCTCTGCAGCCTCTATAAATAGAGATAGCATTGTTACCATGGACACTTCCTACTCTTCCTCTTAATAAGAAATAAGTGAATTTAGAAGTAAGCAGAAACACAGAACTGCTCTTTTTCCTTCTTTTATTTTTTTTTTTTTAAATCCACTGCCAGCACCTGCATGTGAAACATGAAATAATCCCTTCTCTTCCACCTTTCCCCATCAAATATAAATGAATACCAGATAAAAGGGAGCAGGGGAAGTACAATAACTCAGTCTCAATAGTTTAGTGAAAAAAAATCTCTTACAGATGTTGAACAGCACTTCTAAAATCTCCCTATGTAACAGGTCAGAAGACCAATGACCAAAGCAATAGGAAGAAGAACTTGAGGTTACTAGTTCTTCTGTGATACGAAAAGCCAGGCTAGCCAAGCAAACAAACAAACAAAAAATGCCTACTACATAAAAGCAACTTATTCATTTATAATGAAGAAGAGGAAGTAACCAAGAACATGCAACAAAACCAATAAACATGCAAATTTCTATCTCAGTTTTCAAAATATATTCAAATTTAAAACCTGTTTATCCTTAGACCAGCTGAAGAAACAGGAGAGAGAAAGTAAAAAAGTAATCCCTAGCATTAAGAAATTGCTTATGGAAAAAATCTTAAGCTGATGAGACTATTGAGTGAACAGTATCATAGTGCAATTTGTGCCTTTTTGGCAATGACAGTAAAGATGTAGAATAAAAAAATAGATAAAAAAAACACACATAAAAATAATCATTCAGCCCTTCAGCTATTCAAAGTCAAGACTGATTTATTTATCTTTTCAATGCTTTTTTTTTTTTCTCCTTATAATAGTTTCAGATTTCCTCTAGAAATTATGTGGATTGAATGAAGGTGGGCAGAGTTGAGTTCTGGTCCAAGAAACATACACTGTCTCAATCATTTTTTATTGAAATTTGAAGGAAAAAATTCTGAAGAGTTTTCAAAAGGAAGCAGTGAATGAAGCTACAGAACACTTTGCACCTGGGAACTCTAAAGGAATCTTGATTGTTGCAAGAACAGATCAAGTGAAAGGCGAGAAACAGAGTATGATCTTTAAATATGTGTTGAAAGAACAGTTAGATGTGAATTGCACTTAAAGTCTGTAAAGAATGGTAATAATCAAAGCTTTCTTCAGCTGAATCTGAATCTGTTTTATGGTATAAATATCTCCAAAAGGCAAATGAATGAAGAGTTCATTGGATCTAAGTGCAAATGTTTAATAGGCAGGCACTTTCTGGTGATTGATTCGAGAGGCCGCTGAGCCACAGTGGGACAGTCTTTTCACTGACTGCAGGCAGCTAGTTTAAGATGTGATGGTTCACTCTCCATGATCTCTTTCATTTTCCACTGACTATGACAGGATCCTGATTTACAGGTTCAGACTAGATATCTTTCAGGCAAACAAGTTGCACGTCCCCAGCTCTTTGGCTCAGGCTGGATGTGATTCAACATACTCATCTGCAGCCAGATCTCATTTTATTCCTCTTTTGCCTGTGCCCACTAACTCTTCCATTTGCCGGGGAAAGCTTGCTAAGGTACCTCCCAAATACACTGTGGGATGGATGAATCCAGGTTTTTTCATTTTCTAATGGATTGGTGCATAAGCAAAAGTTTTCCTGTGCTTTTTGCATCCCTACTTGCCTTCAGTGGCTTCACAGGGAATTTCAGGTTTGAAACCTTGTCCTCTTGGACTTAGTGACTCCAGGGGTTGATGCAAAAGATAGACTGCTATTCCTATGGTCTATAAGAAGGTTTAAAAGTGTGGATACAGAATGCTTTATGAGTCTATCACACTGAGGCAGAATCACAAGATTTGCTTATGCTTTGTGTCCAACAACAGGTGAATTTTTGGATGAAACGTATCTTGGTTATAATGGAAGTAAATATGCTGGTTATCATTAGAGGCATTCAGGTGACATCATTTAGTTTCTACAGCAATAACAGTTGCAGCTAAGAAAAGTTGTGAGATGAATATTTAACTAATAAGCACCAAGACTGATAAAATGGGGGAGATTATTTCTGATCTTTTCTGGGTATTCCCAGAAGCCAGCATTACAAATTAAACTGCTTGTACTTCATAGAATTTGTGGTGCTGTACCATCTGAGGGGACAGCTGGAGTAACTATTCACTTCAATATTTTATAATAGCTTTTCTATTAAAAGTAAGTGGAGAGGTCTATGAGAAAGAATACAGAAGTAGAAATTAGGCAGTCCTGCTTTTTAGACCTCATTCAACAATTTTTTTTGTTTGTTTTGGGTAAATCACATTGATTGTATCTCTTAGCATCCCTGATTGTAAAACCTAAATATCACAAAAATACGTGCTTTCCTGTTTTCCATGTTATTTCAAGCATCAGTTACTCTCTGTACAGCAAATATAACTTGAAAATGTTAACTATTATCTTGTCATAAATATCAGGCCTTAATATTGATTCACTGAAATGGTTACTTTACAGCTATTATGAAAGTTAGTTTTATTAGCTGAAATTATCCCTCTCTACTGCTTTTTACTTTTGTATATTCTCTTTCATAACCTGAGTTTCATTCAGTTACATTTAAATTGCTTCATTTCTGTGTTTGAAAGCAGTAATTCAAAAGTTAGATTATGTTTGAGTATACTGAAAATACATTCATTTCTAACAAGGTTTGACTCATATTCTGTTCTTAAGTTTTACATCACACTGAAGAATTGTAGTCCTCGCAACAAGCCAGTAAGTACGGTCTTCTGTACAGGCTTTTTTTCTTTGACAGATAACATACTTTAAAAGGGACTTAAACTATTAAGATTACAGGCAACATAATGGATTGTTGACAGAGAAGGTAGTGCTCAAGCAGGATGTGATACCAGCTGTTTTCTCACATTTATAAAGTTTATGTAACTTCTAGTTTCATTTCATTATATGTGCTACAGCTCAGAACAGCAACAGTGACTTTCACAGTGAAGACTAGAATCAGCAAAAGAAAAAGTGGAAGGAAACTGCAGAATCAGAAAACATATCAGAGATAATGCACTTCTTGGGGCCATAGGAAGCTAGATGCCTATGATCAATTGCAATACAATGGAAGTTCAGATGATGGTTTATAATCCTTTCAGTCCCCAGAACTGCCAACAATCTTTTTCATTTCTATAGTTATGTCAATTTTAGTTTAATAACTGTTTTTATTACGAAGTTTCAGAAGATGATATTTACTAAAGTAAGATTGTTATGGCTGGGCCAGATAGTGACACTCACAGAGAGTGAGATTGTTCTCTGTCCATGAGTTCGCCAGAGTGGTCACCTTGCTTTCTATTTTTCCCCACTGCTTTTATAACTGTTGCTTCAATAGACTCCTAAGTCTGTATAGTCATTGTTACTCGAGGAAGGTTATATTTTGTGGATGCCCACACCTGCACTGACAGCTGCACATTTTAAGCTACCGCTTTCCCATGGATTTGCTTCTTATTCCCTTCAAAATGCTCATGTAAATGTATGGCGGCTGAACTGCAAAACTGTCCATCCACTTACAGATTCAGGCAGAGCCTATCCCCTCAGATGACACCCCTAGGAAAACACCTGCAAATTAACTAAGAAACCTTCACTATTTCATTCTTTATCTCTAAACAAGATAGGAGAGATAGAGACAACCCACATGTCAGCCTACTTATGACTTTTGTTCTCAACAGTGACTTTTAAGTCTTGTGGTCATTTCTATCTGCGTTTTCCAGTTTTGCTCATGCTATATCATAATTACCTGAAATTGCCACAAGAGACACTCTAATACCACTAGAAAAATTATCATCTTAACCAGCAAAAGAGAAGTAGAGCACTGCAGCAGTAGTACAGAAGAGTTTCTTTTCAGTAGATTATTTGTTTTTGAGTAGGAGACCATTTTTAAGAATGGATTATTGACAGACTTTAAAGTCTGTGAATTTATATATATATGTATCTATTTTTAGTGACCATTTTGTGTCTATTTGCCTTAAGTAACAATTACCAGAGTGCATATCTTGCAGTCATTTTCTTTGTATTTGATTGCTTTGAGAAGCCTAATAGTCACCTTATAGCCCATGCAATCAAACCCGCTGCTGTTAAAAAAAAAAAACCAAACAACTGCACTATTCATGAACTAACTCCAGCAACAGCGTGCACTGAAACCCATGAAAAATCAAAGACATATTGACAATAAACAAATAAATCTTGACAGCGAGAATAAGTGTCATTGTAAAAGTTATCAGGAATAGAAATCTGCAAAAGCACAGCTGGAGACCAGTGCTTGGTTTATGTGAAGGAATTTGACTAGCTGAAAAGAATGAGCCATCTCAGTCATAGCCTTTTTTCTTAATCACTTTGTGCAAGTTTGTATTTCAAAAAATGTGCTCTCCCCCCCCCAGAAAAAAACAACCAAGGTCCAGAAAACACCACAAATAACAGATCTGCAGCTACTCTGGTTGGAGAAAAGGCTGAAACCTTGAGGTTTTTTTTTAATAAATATTATTATGTTGTACCCAAAATGTTTGAACAGGCATCTAGGTGCAAGTTTAGGCCACACCTATAAGCAAAGTTTCTACACTCATCATACCTTAGGACATACTCATTACTTTGTCTGATGGGGATCCTCTGGTGATACCAAATCAGTACAGTGCGCAGTGCTGGCTGGACAGTTTGTGTTTAGAACCACTCGTTAGGTCGGTTGATCTAATTTCTACATTGGTCTATTGGGTTCAATTACAGCTGATATGATGCTGACAGCTTATAAAGTAACTGATGCTAAGGGGATGCTGAGGATTCAAACCCATGCACAAAGGTTTGTAAGCATTTTTTGCAGTCACAGACTGCACTGTGTAGACATAAAATTTTTCCTGTTATCATTTTCCTTACACAGGTTCAGTCAAAGCCAACATCTATTAATAGCCTTGCAAGCAAGGCAACAATACCCAGTTGTATCACTGATAAATACGGGTAAAGATTTCACATAGCAAGGAGGTAAATTATAGGCAGCTATTTAAAAAAATAAATTAAAAATTTTAAAAAAAAATTCCTGCTAGGAGAATGTGAGGAATTACATTTTCTTTCTTACATGTTCAGGTTATTGCAAAAACACCTGAGACAGGAATGGAAAGAGACATCTATAAATGACCTGGCTTTTGGGCAGCATCCTTGCAGCCTAGAAGCAAGACACAGTAAAGGAAAGGAGGAACTCCTACCTCGCAGATGATTTCAAAGACAGATCAACTTTCTGATCTCAAGACAGAAAACAATGCAAAACAAATTACAAATCTCTTTCTCATTTATCCCCCTTGTGTTAGCCAGTGGGAAACTGACTAGGAACGCACTTCAGTGATGATTTCTTTTAGCTGTATGTATAGAAACGTCCCTTTTCTCTGCTTAGTAAAAATTCCTAATGAGAACTGTAGTAGAAGACATTGTACCCAGAATTTCCAGCTAATACTGATTCTTACTTCTACATCTCAAATGGAGTTAGATAATTGAGTTGCAAATTATATTATTAAAACATACATTGAACACAACACAGGTGATGAAATTTCATACTTGGTAGATTTCAGGTATGCAACCTATCTCGTCGGAAAGTAATTGTTTTCCTAATGCAGAAGTGCTTATGACTGAGTTTCCTTTTATTTCTTGATGCTACCAAATGCTGCTCAGTTTCCTTTTATTTGCCTTCATCCAGGCGCAAGGCTCTCAGAGGCCTTGGGGAACAGATGAGGTATTTGCAATTTTATTTGGAACAATCTGGTTGTTTTCAAAATATTCTCAGGAAAACACCAGCCACAACACCAGATGTGAATGTAGCAAAGCAGCATCTTGTGTTTACATTTTAATTTCTCCAGCTAGGAAGGCTGGGGTTCTTATGCTCTGGGAACACTAAATACATGCTGTGTGCTCTAATAATCTACTACATTTATGTGGTGCTGTTCAGCACAAAGTGCTCTGCAAGCTTTCTGTAGACAGGACCTACTAACTCCAAAAACGTGGCCCCACAGTTCCAGAATAGAGCAGCTGTATATTAATTCTAAGTAGTAATAACCTTAGTGCAGGATTAAAGGGTAAATGAGCATGGTATCTAACAGCAGCTGCTGAGAGGCCTTTCAGTTGGCAGGTCTTTTGATGCTTCTGCGTGTGTGTGATTTTTTCAGATTCTGAACATCTGCAAGACTCGCTGACTTCATAGTGCTGCTAACACCTCTAAATAATCAGGTCTCACAAATCTAAATTCAGGGCACACAAGTGAAAATCCCAGCTCATCTTTTGCTGTGGAAAGGGCGTTTATTCTGTTCTGTATGTTTGAAGGAGCCTAGTCATAGCAAAGTGGGAAACAAACCCATCTGGCATTGTGGCAGCCCATTTAACTAGCTGCAGGTAGTAGCCAGGGAGGGGAACTGGCTCTGAAACTCACAGCAGATTTGAAATGCGGTAGAGACACTGCTCTGTCTGACAGAAGGAAAAGATTACACTGCATAGAGCTCAGATACCCACACTTCCTAACAGTGGTTTCAGGACAGTGCTTAGTATCTGCAGCATGCACACACACAGAAAGTAAATACAGAAAACTCAAGTTGCCATTAATGGGATGTGGTGAAGGTAGAGGCATTTGCTGATAGATGAAAGAGCCAGGAAACAAGACTACACACCTTACCAGGAGATCTCAGCAAGTCACATTACACACAAGCATAAAACGTAGGAAAGGATTCAACCTTGGGGACTTATAATGAGTACGTGTCGGGTAAAGACTACAGCCACATGGATAAAACTACTGAAGAGATACGTTTTCCTAAAAACCTTCTGGTAGCTGCAGTAGAGACGCGGCTATGACATCTCCCTGGTCTGAAACCCCAACACACCACTAGGCTGGGACAGAAGTTAAATCCTCAGCTGTGAGGAAAAACCTATGGAGAAAGAGGAGCAGTGTACTACAGAGTCAGTGTCCTCACAAGGTTGACCTCTTAAATACTGAGCTGGCTACTAACATCCTTGCTTAATCCTGCTCTGCTCCACCTCAACCTTGAGACCAAATCATTCCTCTTTAGTGAAGGCCTCCAGTGACGAGAAGACTGAATTGAAAACTGTTCCTTCTGATAAAATCAATGAATTCTCACCATGGTTGTTAGTATAAATGCTCAAGGAGCCATAGAGCACTATGTTATTGAAAATAGGCCTAGTTTATATTGAATTGATTCGATCCTGGTATTTTATGACTCCCGTGTGAACTTGATGTGGCCAAATTGGCGCTCTCTCAGGACACTTTATCAGGGAGTTATATCTTTTGTCTAATTAATGGGACTCAGCACTAAAAGACCGTATAAGGGATTTAATGTGCAGGCTGCAGTGTCAAAGGAACATTTTACAGTACACTGTTACTTGAGCAAGAGGCAATGGTGGTTTTAAGAAAACCTCTCAGGGAAAAAAATAGAAAAAATCCTATCCTGTTTTTTCCCAATATCATATCTATGTTTGGAAACTTCCTCTCTAAATCTTTAATGAAGGCAGAATGGGGTTTGAAAAACAGCTGGAGGACATTGATCTACACATTCCAATTTGTTTATGTATAAAACATGCATAAAGGATTAAATGCTGCTTAACAGTTTGTCTGCTTTCAGCTGCTTTCATGCCTCATATCACCAGTCCATGTCAGAAGATACCCTGGGGGGCTTTTAAATAATAAATAGGTTCCTTTGGAGGATGTATTTTTTTTTTAATCTAATATTAATTGGCACATACAATGGTAATTATACCTGCTCTAGAAATAAGCTCTGCCACTTATTCCTCCCTGGCTGATGGCATTTGCCCTGTCTCACAGCAGTTGTAGGGAGACTGGAACTGTGGCGGGAGTGACATCAGATTAAATTAAATGCTCAAGCATTGGTGTATCAGCATAAAGCAATGCAAATGTATTTATAAGGTATGAATGATTTATCAAGAAGTCATTTTGATGCCTTTCTGTTGCACATGGCTAGTAGGATGAACAAGTCAGTTCACTCATTCCTGTTCATGATCCTGCTTCATCTGTCAGCATGAAGAGGCTGTTTCAAAAGTCTGAATTTAAAGTCCTCTCCTTTCCTTTTGTTTTCCCTTTCCTTTTCCCTTTACCTTTCCATAAATACTGTTTCACCTCTATCAGTCCAAGTGATTTCTTAAGCAAGAAGTATTTCCGTCTCTGAATACAAGATAAATACTGAAAATAGTCCCTACAAAATAATACATTTCTACTCATCTAATCCCATTTTACACGGAGGCACACAAAAATAGACTGGAGAATCTGGTAATTTAAAAGATAGGCAGCTGTCCATGCTATGGGAGGTCATGAGCACCAAGCTGTGTAGAAAGAACTAAATAAGTCATCTGTCACTCAGCTCAGCAGTGGCAAAATTCTGCTTCATGGTGGCCTGAAATCCAAAACTTCAGCTTTCCTGCAGATATGCCACTGATAACTGACAGTTCTGTAGTGTAGTATGGGGATAAGTTCATAGATAAGATCAAAACAGTCTAGCAGAGATGTGAGTTTCAGTCTTGCATTTTATATGCAAGATTACTTATCTCCCAGCATTCTTAGTTCACAAAATAAGACATGCCAAGTTTCACAATTGTATCTTGTAACATATAAAAGCACCATATGGTCTCATTCTTTATTCTTATCCCAGCTGTCATTGTGACTCCTGGGTCGTTTAGGATCCAGTATCAAGCAGAAAGATCAGAAGAGTTAAAAATGAACACTCCACCTTCTCTAATAGGATACGTCTTAGCAACACAGGTAGTCCACAGGTTCTTATCACGATCATCCATCACAATTCATGCTGGCACGCTTAGAGAGAAACTACAGAGAGCAGGAAGAGTTAAAAATCTGTTCACTTAGCATTCGATAGTACCTTTCTGAAGAGTACAGATAAATGTTTTTTTAACTGACACTGCTGGCTAGAAAAAGTCACAGGAAAAGCCACAGAAAGAAACGAGGTCTTTTAAGAGCTCTTCCCTCCAGGGTAAGAGTGGAAAAACAGTGAAATTCATGGGCTGCAGGAAAGACTTTCTAACAAAATCCCGAGAAAATCCCAATACAGAGCAGACTTTGCTTAAAACAAGACTGAACTAACCTGACCGATCAGATGAGCTGTCAAGCGTTCAAGTTGCCCACGCAATGGAAACAAATGCTTACTACTGATTAAGGGACTGCAGTTTGCAAGACAAATCTTTCCTCCCCAGTTCTTTTTCTTATTTCTAGTTTACTGTCATTCCTGGTCAGTTTAAGCTAAAATTACCTTTGTTTTCATTAGACAGCAGACGAAATGAAAGTATGCCCCGTCAAACTTCATTACTTAACATTGGTACAAAGAACATAAAGGAAAAAAAAAGAAAACTAAAACTTATATGAGACAAGAATGTTGTCATTTACTTGGTGAATTAAAATTGAGAGATACAACTTCCTAGAATTATAAATGCACGCAAAAAATAATGTTGACTTGATTCATGCATCTTTCGAAATCCTTACTTTACCTTCCTCTTCCAAATGCCACCTAAGAAGCTAGGCATACAGAAGTTAAATTATTTATCCAATGTCAATAGAAAGTGTGCAGTGAAACTTTGAGTTCAGGTCTTCCCACCCACATAGTCCCTCACCTTGTCACATAAAGGCTTTGTTTATCCAGAAAATAGCTCATAGTATCATATCTGTGTCAGAAAAACACCTGAGAATCTCGGCTTTCATTTTTTACAAAATTGTGAGTTGAAAATAAGTTCAAATTCCTTTCCTATGGAAAAAGAAAGCATAGCTGATTTTCCCATTTACATGATGAGTGAATTATCCTAATCTTAGTCAAGATTCATCCAGATGAAGCTTCAATGATGTATTTTAATGATCAGACCCTAACTTTTAAGATACCAGCCCCATGGGCATCCTTGAGGATTTTTCAACCTCCTTGTCTTCTAATCACTTCAGCTGAACACTGGCAGAATTGGACTCTGAATTCGGTGCCATTGTGAACACTCCCTGATACAGCTATTTCCTGCCTCCAAGTCTCATTACTCCTGGACTCAGTTCCCATAGTTCTGTTGTTGCACGTGTCAATTTTCAATAGATTCATAGGTTGCCTAGACACAAATGCTTAAAAACAAGAATCTGTCCCATGAGAGAAAAGTTTAAGGAAAAATCCTAAGTACCTTTTCTCTTGCTGATTTTATCATTATTTTCTTTGGAGGAATATTGGATGCTTACGTTGCAAATCATTACCAATCTTACCCTGACATCTCTCCCAGGTCAATTTTCCTACCATGTTAAGTTTGGGATCTTGTTCTAGGTTAATTTGAAAATAGAAAACAAAATCAATATTGTTTTTTTTTTTTTTCTTTTCAATGTACTAAATATAGATGTATAAACAAAATCCTTAGGTAGTTAAAAATAGCAGCACACAGATGGTATAAAAACTACAGCACTTAGCAAGCTCTGAGACAGGCTGTTCTCATATATACTTTATATTACAACATATAGTCAGCTAATATTTTTCCACAACAGGGTTAAAATCTCACTCAACCTTGTAAATTGCCTCACTTTATTATTGAGTAAGTATTACAGATAGGTGTCTGACTCTTTTGTGAAATCTGAGTGTCACTTTGTCCCAAAATATTAATACTTTCTTATGTTTTCCCGCTTTCCAAACATTCTTCTGCGTGCCTCCTCTTGCTCTTGCAAGGATTCATCCAAGATGAAAGCTTATCAGACCTGAGAACACAGAGACTACAATAACAGATTTTCCAGTCTGACTCTCTTCTGTCAAACAAATACTATTATCCAGAGTATATTTGGAATTAGATAAGGGGGAGAGCATTCATAGATTCATACAGAATCATAGAATGGTTTAGGTTGGAAGGGACCTTTCAGAATCATCTACTTTCAACACCCCTGCCTTGAACATGGACCTCTTTCACTACATCAGGATGTCAAAGGTCAGTTCAACATGTCTTTGAACACTTCCAAGGACAGGGCACCCATAAATCTGGCAAACTGCTGAAGACCCTCCCAGTCCTCAACATGACAAATTTCTTCTATATATCCAATCTAAATTTACCTTTTTTTTTTTCTTTTTTTTTTTTTTTTCAGTTTAAATCTGAATTGCTTCTGGGATTTATAGGGCTACTGAACTGAATCTCCCTGTTAACCAAATAGACTAGCTATACTTTTCCTTCTGCTAGGTAGTGAGGAATTGCATTCAGAGAAGGCTCTAGCTCACTAAATCTGCATTAAAAAACAAACAAACAAAAAAAGCCCTGAAAATAATCTTGACATTTTAATGCCATTTGTTAAATCATATTCACATTGTGTCTGTTCAATATTTTAACTTTCCAGATTCTAATTAACAGAAATTAAAGGAGTTAAAATATTAACACTGGAAAACAAAGATACATATATGCATATACACACACACACAAAAAAATCTGATATATATATTTTGTTATATTTCTTGCTTATTCTCTTTCTAATCCATTCTCTACAAAAAAATTAAAAACATTTATTAAGGAGAGTTAAAAAAAAAAAAAAAAAGGACAAATGAAAGCCAAAAAGAAAAAAAATACCTACACATTTTACATTAAAAAAAAACCCAACATTTTAAAAAAATACGGAAAGCATTTAGAATGTGTGAAGGATCCATACTTTTTATAAACTGTCTTTTGTTCTTATAAAAACTTAGAAATATTATTTGAAAAAACTATAAATGGAATTAGTAGCATAATTACAAGTCTGTCAGCACCACATTGATCACATTGATACCAGAACAGCAGTACAAGACTCAGTGAGAAATTAACAAAAGTTGAAATAATTAATGCCAATCTACAGTTTTACAAATAATAGATGTGATATTTTTCTATGATATATGAGTTCAGGTAATAAATGCAACAGATTTAGGTACAGCATTTCACTTGGTACCATTCATCCCTTTGAGTAAGAACAACGTACAGTCAACACAGCATATGCGCAGTAGATTTGCAATGTGCTAATTTATATTCCTGAATTATTAGAACCATTCAACATCAAGTGATGTAACATAACGTACATTTGAGGATACTGGGTCAGCCCATCAGATCATACAGTTTGGAAAAGGTGAACAACAAGTTCTGTTTCAATATGACCAGATCTGAAATCACACCTTTAGCAACAAAAGTGTTCCTGAACATGGGATGGCAGGCTTTGTGTCAAAAATAGTTTCTGGGAGAAGTTTGGGTTTATGGTGGACATGGAATGGTTCTGAACAGCTTAATTAGATTGTAGAATGAGTTGCTGAAAGTATTACCAGAACAGAAGAACAGTTTTCAAATGGAAAGTTGAGAACTTTCAAACTGATTCTGATGCAATTTTTAACCTTTTTGTGTAAAAAAGTAAACTTCAATTCTTTTAACATGAGTGGCAAAAAAAAATAAAAAAAAATAAAACCAACCAACTGCCCACTCAGAAACCCAACCTAACCTCTCCAATAATTCCTTTTATTACCTTCCTCAATTATCCTTTAAAATAATTGATCAGACAATAAACATAAAATGTACATTAATTATGAAGTGAGAAAACTTTTACCTCAACCTCCAACTAGACTAATTTTCTTTCCACAAAAGCTGCTAAACTACTGTGAAACAATTTGATGCTGCTTGTAATAAATTTCTAGACTTAAGCTGTGTAGATATAAAATGACAAATTTAACACAATTTATATTAAAGCAATTTTCTGCCCATCAGAGAGATGAGAAAATTAATATGTAAACCATTAACTTACAGTCAGAATCACTGTGCACTGCAAGTGGAATAGGGATTTTTTTTTATGTTATCTCTTACATTTTATTGCTTCCTCAAAAGGAAAATGCTTACCAAAAATTACAATCACTGCATTTAAAGGAGGATCATTAGAAGAATATATACTTCGAGGGAAATCGTCCATGAATTATGTGGCAGTCATGTTTATAAAGCCCTTTTTGCTGTTTGTTTCACTGCTGCAAGATGCACAGTGCAATTCCAGAGCAGCAGTCAGCAAACAGTAGTACACAGTGCACTATCAGTGCTCTGTGCTGACCCTTACTATTTACAAAAATTGAAATCGACTTAGAGGAATTCATCATTATTTCATATGCTGGATGTACTCATCAGCATAAAAAGAATATTTATTCCTTCCCCCTCCCCCATGCTAGCCCTCTCTCAGCCTTCATCCCTTCTCTGTGCCATGATGGTATTGTGGTTAGCCTTGGCTTTCCCTTGGGTCTCATGCACATGGTAACATTTTCCCAGGAGGTTGGCACGACTCTTAAAGAATCTGAACATAGATAAGCCCAGAGCCAGAATGGTGTCCTTGAACTTTGGTTGTCTTCTCTGTAGAGATAACACCTCATCTGCATACCTTCGCACCCTGCTGCCTGTTCTCTTAGTGACTCTGTGTTTTGTGGAAAATCCATCTTATCCCACTCAACTGCAGTTTCATCTTTCCAAACGAGCAAGGTAAATAATATGTTATACTCTTTGGGATCACAGACACGGCTTCGTTATAAGGTATGCTTATAGTTAATCAGCTTCCACCCTCACCATCAGACGCCTTCCTTTCTCCACCCTTGCTTTGTTTATGCCAGGTAATACACCTCATCAATTAAAATGCAAAAGTTCTAGAGCAGGAACAGTCACCAATTGCAGAATAGAGGGCCTCCTATAATACAAATGGACAGTGTGTTGCAAAATAGCTTAAAAAGAATAAGAATAAATTTGCCACTTTTCTTCCTCAGCTTCTGCCAAAAGGATGTAGCTTCTATCTTGAAAAGGTTATTTCCCTCAATACAGCATCCATATCTTCATCTGAGCAGCAGGTAAAAGAGAAGGTCAGCATAGCCATCTTTGTGTAGCCACAGATAATAGACAACAAGTGAAATATAATGCTCTTCTCTCATCACCCTCTGCTGGGATCAGTCTGTACAGGTAAGGTTTTTCACATGAAACAAGAAGATTGGGCTCAGAAAACCCAGATACGCAGAAATACAAGCACCATCAGGGAATAACTTAAGTCATTTTTGGTTCATATTGGGTGTTTTTGGTCTTTCTTTCAAAGAAAGTATAAATGTATCTAAATCTGAGAAGTCAGTGTTACCATTTATGTAATGCTTCCTTAGCTAGTGAAATATCCAAAATACACCATTTATAGTAACAAAAAGCTTTAGTTTTAAAACATACAGTCAGAGGCTCACCTTCTCACTGTTGGCAGTCTGATTAATGAACTACAGGTTTTCCACGTAAGGATTACAAAGTTTCAGCACTGACCAAGCGTGTGCATTCTTTATTAAAGAGTTTAATGGGGAGAAAAGGCAAACAGAAAACCCAAGACAGTATATTTGTATCTTTTACAAAGGCCACTTTGGTCTACTTGCTTCCTTATAAAAATACCACTTGGCACAAATGTAAATTAACAAGCCATGAGCACTTGCATGAAATGTTTCTTACACCAATTTACGCAGACATCGACCCACACTGGGATGAGTGAAACAGGTTAATTCTACCAGAATTCACTGAAGCTTTTTCCCTCCCCCGGAAAGAACTGGACAGAATAAATTAAATGGAGAATAAATAATAAAAACTTATCATTCTGTTCAAGTCTTCGAAATCCTACAACTATGTCCACATGTAAGACTCAATGTATGAACACTTTAAAATACAGAGTGGAAATATTGTAGAGTTGGTGATTCATAGTATACCAACTTGGATTATGCCTCAGAATGTCCCTCAAAAAGACAGATATCTCCTCAGATTCACATATTTTTCCCATCTCCAGGGCATTTTCTCAGATCTGTTGTTTTCAGTTACACAGTATTACCCATACCTTTAAAGTTCTGTTCAGTCTATTCCAACAAGCCAAAAGTCAAACAAATAGACTCATGTCTTTTTTTACTCCTATTTCTCCACCTGAACTGACTAAAGATTTACATTCGCATTGACTGAATTGAAGACACAATCACAGAAGTGCAAACTGAGAAAACACTAACAGAAGTGATTTTGTATCAGCTGAACAGCACTGCTGGAGTTAGATTAAAGCCTGCTGATTTGGCAACCCTGTCCCTCTTACTTGTGTCACAAACTTCAGCCTTCCCGGGATGCATTTCTCTTACTTTCCAGTCAAATGACTCCAGGGGTGGTGATGCAGTGGACAAAGTTGCCCAGGAGATGGCCCATCTCTGGAGGCATTCAAGGCAAGGCTGGATGTGGTTCTGGGCAGCTTCATCTAGTGGTTGGCACCTCTGCCCATGGCAGGGGGGGACCAAAACTAGATCATATTTGAGGTCCTTTTTAACACAGGCCATTCTACAATTCCATGAATTTCCACTGTTAGCACAGCATTTCTCTGCAAGTTATAACTTTTCTGTATTCCTGTTTTTATTTTGTTTGTTGTTTTTTTTTCCAAGACTCTTCTCAACTGAAATAAATGAATAAACAAATAAATTACAGCATTTGTTGCAGTTCTTAATAGAGAAGGTCTATGTCATGTTGGTAATACAGAAACCTTCTGTATGTTCTTTTATCTCCAGGGCATCTTCTGTTGATGCAGTCCACAAATACATAAGTGTCTGTCTTATCTGCTAAGGACCTTTAACTTCAAGGGCCACTGCAGTCATGGTCTCATTATCCTCATTATCCAAAGAGGAGACTGTTGAGAATGAGGGTGAGAAAACACAGTAGCTGGCAGAATATATTGTCACAGTGGGGTAAAGACCAAAAAGACCCTGTTATATTGCTCTTTATTACACCAGTTGGATAGGAGATGCCCGAATGGGATCATAGAATCATTGAGGTTGGAAAAGATCACTAAGACCATCTAGTTCTACCACCAATCCCTCTAAACCATGTGACTCAGTGCAACATCTGTCCTCCTGAAAACTTCCAGGTTTGATAGAAGAAAGGATCAGTCCCTTGGTAGAGCCACAGCAATGTCAACAGAAATGTCCCTAGAAATTTAATCAGGTCATGTGCAATACTCTACCTAACGACAAGCATATTCCCAACTAGAGTTTGTTCAGTGTGTGTGGTAGCTGCAAACTAACCCACTGTTTACAATGAATTGTAGAACTGGGAAGCAGAACAGAGGATCTTGACAAAGGATATAGATGAGTTATATGAATACAATTTCCTCCCACAACTGAAGGTAGCAAAGTCAGCTGCAATGTGCAGCATCAAGATATTTATTGCTTGCAGGTGCTCATGAAAATATATGAGAATCCCAAGAGGTTCACAGATTTAAGAAGGAATTATTGTGCACCTGGAAATTTGTCCTGCAAAGTGTGGTATTTGTTTCCTGTTGTTATTTGCTGTCCGTTCTTTTCTAGTCACCATGCATTATTCATAATTGTACTTGTAGGAGAGCCAAATTCTGCAGATACTCTTCATCAGCAAGAGGGAACAGCTCAGATAGAAAATCCTCCTAAGAAGAATTGTTTATTTAAGTGATCCAGTAAGGAGAGAATTTAACTTACTGAATTTTTCTTTTAAAGCTAAGTTTCAGTAAGCTACTTTGAGCAATGGAAGCCAGAAACTTTACTATTACTGCCATGTGGAACATAAAGCTGCCTTTGTACTCTGTTTGTGCTATGCCAAACCATTTATAAAGACTTCAAGGAAGTCCCGTACAATTCCATTGCCTTGGAAATTTCAGAACTCTTATGTGAAGTGAATGTTCTCCCCTCTCTGCTGAGAAAATAGAAAGAGGAGAAGACATACCCAGGTGAGCCCTTCACACATTAAGGATCCAAATAAATCACAGATTCCAAGCAGGCGGCTTCTGTTAGCATAACACATTGAGGAATAGATCATGAGACTTATTATAAGACATTTAAATGCCAAATGCTACAGTCAAAAATGTGACAGAAGTCACAGCTGTTCTCCTGATATGACAGTTAGTCGGATGAGAGGATTTACAATGGTTTCTCAGGGCTGTGCAAGAGGTGTAACTGTTCACATAGTCAGATGGACAGCCTATCCCGTATCTGTGCTTAGGCTACGGAGATGAATACATCATTTAGACAATTAACCTGTACAAGTCTCCTTCAGCCTTTAGGAAAGAAGGCGATCATGCTGTGATAGTTGTTTAAGCAGCCAGAATGGGAGCAATTTTGAAAATACAAACGTTTCACAAATCCTTTCCCAAAAGCTGCACAGATGAAATAAGTATCTACAATCAGGAAAAACCTAAACACCTTATCATGATATCACTCAAATATTGAGACTGACAAATCTTTGTGAAGATGCATTTTCAGAGGAACAAAATGTTAAATCTGATAGTGTTAATAAAACGTTTGTCCCTATTTGTTTTTCAGGACCTTGGAAATGTAATTAAAAAAAATATATGAAAAAAATGTGAAATAATGTATTTCCTTATTGCTGCTCTCTTCATACATAGCTAATAATTCATTGTTAATAAATCAGTCAACTGTCTAGAGTCACAGCTAAAAACTGACTACTGAAAACTGAGAAAATTCTGTATTTCTAACATAACATTCCCATTTTAGCCTAATAATAAAATGAGTATAATTACAAAATAAACCTCTTGGACCCTCTTACAGCACAAGAGGAACAAGACTACCTGCTGTAATGGAGGCAAATTATTACTGATGGTATATTAAAGATGTTTTTACATGCTGGCCTGTCCCACTGAACAGTGGGGAGTCAAACTCAAAACCAGATAGGACCAAAGTCCTTTGTTTAGCATTCATATTTTCATTCATTTTTATATTCCATATCATTTTCTTTGTCGTACTCTGTTTTTAACTGTTCAGATCAAATAAAACAAAGCCCATAAAAGTCACAAACCCTGACCAACTCACCTACAATTCTGCACAGCTTTCTGCTTCCCTTTCTATCTTTTTCATCCCAGGTGCATAATCTCTGTTTCCATTTTGGATTCAAGGATTCCATTTAACCCATCATCTTCTCTCCCAGGTGACTGAAAACCTCCCATGTTCACACAGCAATTTCTCCTCTAACATCTCCATCCCAGCTTTATATCCCAGGAGAAAAAAAAATTCAGATGTTTGTCTCTCTAGCACAGTAAGATGAGTTGGAGTCCTGTTTACAATTTGTCTTTCAGTCTGGGATAGGAAGAAACCTAAGACTGCCACTCTCTGAGAATACATGGCAAAGCAGTAGCTTTTGTTTTAAATGCTTTCTCAAAGCTACACCTCTTGCAGCAGTGTCTCAGCAGTTCTTAGGGAGTAATAGTCTGGCAGATGTTTGTTCTTAAAATTTATGTGAGAAAACATCCTTTAATATCAGCCCCTCAAATTTTCTTCTTGGAATTCCTTCTTCTCATTAAATGATCACCAGGCAATACTACAAATCTCTGCTTCTCACTGCTGCTGTCATGATTTAGTACTCAGACAGGGTGATCATAATCTATCTAGATAGCTTTGCTCTTCAGTAAGAAGACTTTGCTGACTTCAGAAACAAGGCCAGTACTCTGAAATGGATAATACTCAGACTGAGGCAGCTTTGGAACACACTGAAGGGATTAGATTAATTAGGAAGTCAGCAGCCTTTGGAAATCTTGTAGAAACCTCTGCCTGCACTCTCATTCCAACAGAGAATCTATAATACAGCTAAAAGCTTTCTGCATTTGATTGCACTTTTGTTGTTAGCGTTGAAGTATTTTCTTAGCATTCAAACCAAAATTAAGAGTGTGTTGTGCTAGCTGTAAGAATGTAGGCAACAGAAACAGACTGTGCTCAAGATATTCTAATTTAAAAACATAAGATGAAAGGCAAAAATTAGACCAGAATTCAGAATCAGAGAGACTTGCTTAGAACACATAAGTTCAGGAAGAGAACTAGAAACAGCTCCCAGATGTTTTCATTCCCAGTCCAGTTCTACTCAATCAATTTTTCTCCTCTAATATTCTAGACAGGTGAGAATAATATTTTCTTGTTCTTTGGGAGAAAAATCACCCCACAACCTCACATAATTTCTCATTCCACTTGCTAACAGGACTTGCCTGGTATTTGCGTATCTAAAACCCTCTCCTTCATAAATGCTTTTTATTTCATATGCCTAACTAAGAATTATTTTGTGATAAAATTGTCTAAACTTCCTCATCATTAACTTCTTTAAATTATACTGTCTGAAGATGTTTATGGATTAGCTAAGTAATCTACTGTGGAGTACAAACTGCAAACCAAAGTCAAATTGTGTTCCCAACTGACTAAGAAAGTAATTAATGATTTAACTGCACAACTGTTAGCAGATCTATAATGCGACTTAAAAGCTAATTGAGAACTGTGCAGCCAAAGGAAAGAGGAAAGCATAGAGCAGCCACAATGGTCCTTTGAGTAGTATTTGGTCAGGTTGCTGTCAGAGAAAGTGGAAAAATAACCATCCCTACCTCATATAAAAATAAAAACACTACACAAAAATATGTGCTGGCTCTGGGGAATCAGCATTTTACGATCACCTCATTAAGAGGGCAAGTTTCTAGCACAGCAATGAAATCCACAACTTCCCCTTCTCCCTCGCTGATAGCATTAGCATGTTTCATCTCTCCCAGCTTGCAATACAACAAAGCTCACCCCCACTAAACCAGCTACCCAGAAAAGACAGGAAATGCTTTCCACTGCCATTTCATTGCCCAGTTATCTTAATTAGCCCCAGCTGACTGAGAAAGCTTGAGATAAGGAAATTGATTGGGTTGTGCTTCTACCTGGAAAAAACTTTTCCAGATTTCTGACAGGTCCTACAGAATCTTTGAGGGCTGACGACTACCTTGCTACCTTAAGTCTGAGCAAGCATTAATCTTTTCAAATAATATGAACATTTAGCATCTTACCACATACAAGGCAGTGAATAATGATTTCTTCCATGCAAGGATTTGCTCCACTACAGCAACGTGCAAGCTCCAAGGAAGGCTGTACATCAGATTACCCAGATAAAGCAAATGCCTAAATCTCACTAATGTAGCCCTCAGGAACCTGTAATGCCCACAGATCCTGCATTTTTAGAATTATAAATATTAGTAAACGTCCAAAGAACAAACTGTGAATCTTAGCAGTACTAAACCCTACGTGTATTTTTTTAGCACAAGATACTGCTTTCATCTACAAGTCAGATTACTGCATATTTGCCACAGCTACGTAGTAGCTTAGACACTACATAAGGCGCTTCAGAAGGACACACCAGTGTCACCTTTACCCATACAGTCATGTAGTTACAGGGTCACCCAGACAAAATAGGGACCTGCAATTACTCCAGTTCTATCCAAAAGGATACAAACTGAATCATTGTGTGCCAAGGCAGTTGCCATAACCTGTACCACACCAGTTGCCTTAAGATGATTAAGCTAGGAGTGTGAATTGCATTAACGCTTCCTCCAGTAGAAAAGGGAACCCTTGAATTTGTACACCTTGAGTAGCTGTACTGCACAACCACCCAAGTATCATTCTCTCACTCTACTTTATCCAGAATGTGCATAAATATGTCAGCATATGAAATGGAGTACAGACCTGGCTCCTTTTTTAGCATGATTCCCCACAGGTCAGAAAAAATCATGTGAATATGAGTACCTTGGCTGTTTTCAGTCTCCCTGCATTCATTCTGACAGAAATGACCCATAGTCAGAGTGAGGTTGCCCCACTGATTTATAGATAAGAGTGTTTAGGGCTCTGTATTCAATTAAGCAATCAAGGTTCTACAGCTGAAGCTATTCAGCTTGTGGATTTACTTTATTACTATTATTATTATTATTATTCATTTATTTTTACTGTTAGAGTAAAAGAGAGAGAGTTAGAGAGTGAGAAAGGAAAGAAAGAAAGGAAGAAAGAAAAAGAAAATTTTAAAAAGAGAGGTTAAAAAAAATAAAAGAAGAAGAAAGAACAAATAGAGAACATGGACATAGAAGATGTAAGCTAAAACACCAGGTGAAACCGATGGTGGACTGAAATCTTGGCCTTGGTGAAATTGGAGGTGATTACATTTCAGTCTTGACAGTGTTTCACCTTACGTGTTCTTGTGAACCAACCTATGGAACTGTATATCAAAAAGACAGCTGTTTGTTTTGGTAATAAAACAAAAAGAAGATGCTAGTAAATCCATCAGTTTCCTTCCCTCCCTGATGAGTATGTTCTCCACAGTCCCTGCCTCTGAAAGATTAGCTGTCTCCTAAAGGCAGGAGCAATGAAATCCAAGTGTTCAGTTTCCTGTGTTTCACTGAAAACTGTTTTGTTCAGGGGTAAAAGAATCTCTATTTCCTAAAATCAGCACTTAGTTGTGTACTTGAGCCCCACAGTTATAAAGTACAATAGGTCTTTGATAAAACTGTAGTGTTCTCTGCCACTGTTTTTTTTTGTTTTTTGTTTTGTTAAATGTCAGTACAGGAGTTGACGGAAAGAATTTAAAGGCTTTCCATTCTCTCCATACATTAATAAATAAATAGTAATAAAAATTCCAGTGCAGAGAAATTTGAAGAATCAGAATAGTGTTATTCCTTTTTCCTTGGTGTAATCCATTTTGCAATCCAGAATTAAACAGGTGAACTGAATACACTGAGAGTACACAAGCAGATTGGCTAGGGGTTCAGGTTATTAGTCCTCTGGAAATGGCTTGTTATCAGTTACATCCCTCCCTTCAGGAAAAGAGAGAGAGAAAGAAGTGATTCCTGTGCTCACGTTTGTGCTTATTTGCTTTTTGTTCAGTTGCCAACTTGCAATACAAATGACGCCTTCCACCCAGAATATTCTTCCTCTCCCCCTGGTCCCTTATGATCTCTGTGCATCCTGACTAGAGCTGCTGAAATGTAGCAGTTTCTTCAGTAAATCTGTATTAATTTTAATGCAACTTGTTCAAAGCTTAGCAATGCTGTTGCTGTTGTAGAGATTGAAGAACTAAAGAAGATACAATCTAGTCAGAAATATTCCCTTTTGTACTGTGTTGGCAGTGTGATTTTTAGATAAAAGGAGATATCTTGCTTGCTCCGTTTGGAGCAAGGCCACTGAAGAGAAGGAGATGAGTTCTGCAGATCCCTGACAGGAGAATAAGAAATCATTTCATCTGTGGACTTATGAGTCCCTCTAAAGTATACAGTTGAGGGTTTGCAGTAGTAATATAGTTTTACGATATGTTAAGCATCTCAGAGCTATTATCACACACAAATGAACTTAACAGTGGCTATAGAAAATACCAGAAGTGCCCATATAGGGTAGAAGTTACGAGAAAGCTACAGATGTGTCAGATTGTTCACTGAATGTGTACTGAAAATGCCTCTTCTGAATTTAAGATTTCACTAACTACTAACAATCCAACCCTCTCCTTCATGTGAAGCGCGGAGGAATAGTACGCATAAGTGGCATCTGTACAATGACTGTATGTAAACAACAGAATTGAGATGATGTTCCCAGTGACTCTTGATTTCAGTGTATGAGAATGTCGGCCGTAGTGGAAGTCTTGCACATCTGTGAGATCACAGTTTAACAACTGAAATAATCTCACAGGTCTTAAAATAGCAAATCGCATCTGTTATATATAACCTTCCATATTTGGTTCTAATAATTTTTCGTGTACTCAAATATCAACACTATGCTGGTGATTTGCTCTGAGAAAGCTGTATGCAACACTTCTCAGGCTGGGTCAGAGAAGGTTATTAAACAATCAGAAGAAAAACACTGGGAAAAGGTAATTAACTTTCTCATGTGCTACTAACGCCTCTGCACAAAGGAACACTAGTTAAAATGTCCATTTCAATTAAGTCAGGTATATAGATAGCTACTTCGCTAAAGAGGAATAAATACAGGCACGTGCCTTGGCACTTTGCTGAATGCAGGCCTGATATAGCATTTCTGTTTTTAAGCATGGACTGGGAACAATATGTTCTTATGATATTAATATAATCCATCTGCCAGTTGCATAAATGCTAGCAAATTACCTCATCGTTATTCATCCTACATTACAAAAAAAAATTTAAAAAGTGAAAAAAAAAAAACCCACCCTACACCCTGTATTACCAAAATGCTGCAAAGCTGTGGAGGAAAAAAACTGACAGTTCCAAAGCAACCCTTGCCATGCTCTGAGCACAGACTCACATTTCTAATTAAAATGTCCAAATAATCTGAGAATACCAAAAAGTCCAGACTGACCAATTTTTGTAAGCATCAGTGGTGATTGTCACAGTCATAGCCTTGCTGTATCAGGCTGTAATTTTGGAAATGAGAGCAGACACTCCTCTTGGATCTACTAGTGACCTGCAGTTTACATTGTTCAAGAATTCTTCCACAACTGTAATAGCCACAGCAAACCACACTTTCTTCTGGGCAGAATTTTCTTGAGCCCATTATTAAGACTATAACTTGTTCAGTCCTCCTTAAGTGCACTATAGGTAGAGATGTACTGATAAATGAGGATAGGCAAGAGCTTGCTCTACCTTTGTATCTCTGGAACTTAACGTGTAAGAAGAATCAGTTCAAATCTCTGACTGTATCACTCAGAGCTAGCTAGGTTAGATGCAGCACTGCACTGCTACGCTGAGTTTAGACTCAGGCACATAGCTTCATATGAAGAGAAATGCTCTACTACCATAAGTTCCTCTAAACCATTGTCCACTTTGACTTTGGTCAGAGAAGCCAGACTTTTTCCTTCTGACATCAGATTTTCTTGGGAAGTACAATTCCATTAATCTTTTCCATTGCTGTGTCTGAGGGACAGAGAATGCCTTTGTTCTTGCCATTGCAAACAAATCTCAAATGGTGTCCAAATTTTGTTCTGCTTCAATAAAAGTGCAGTGGCTGAAGTCATGTTTTGAAATTTGATTCTCCAAAACTGAATGAGAGAATATCAAAGAAAAGACATCTCCATGTTAATGTGCAGGTAGGCTTACATATTGCACTGTTACTGATTTAAACAATCCTGGAAAAGCAATACCAAATTGTAACAGAAACTTGCATTTTAATTAAAAGCAAATATCTTACTTATGAAGAAATTACATCAGAATGTTAGCTGGTATCAAACACAAATTCATCAGTTTTCACGTTGAAATCATAAACATTGCTCTTGACACCTGAAGATTACAAACCAAAAGCCCTTTCACACTTGCAAATAGATGCATAGTTTTTGGATGTGTTAGATGCTAGGAGCATACATTCAAGACTCCTAGCTTAAAATTATTGATTTCAGTAGAGGTATAATAAATAAAACCAGCTGAGCCTTTGGACCTTCACTCAGGTTTTGGATTTTATAGGAGTAGCACTATTTTTTTGAACCAGAGTCACCATTGCTTTCATTATATGAATGCACATCCAGTACAATGACTCAAGTGAGATGGGACCTCAGTATAGAACACCACTTACAAATGCAGACAGATTTCTTTCATAAGACTTACACATACCTGCAGTAAAACAAGCATTAACAATGTTTATGGATACTTTTCTTATATTTTCTTCCAGGAATTGTTTTAAATTTGAATCACATTCATACCATGACTCAAAAGGGAAAGATGTCATATTGACTGAGAAGTGACTAAAGGATCATAAACAGGAGGCAAAAATAATTTTTCATTAAGATGAAAGCCTACACTCACCAGCATGAAAGAGACTGGATGGTAGGCCTGCTTCTACTTAACAGCGTTATTAATGGTTTGAAAAAGGAACTAACAGAACATTAATTAAAGTCTGTGGATCCAACTGAATTGAGATGTTTTGCAAATACCACTGAGAAAGAGAAAATTGTACAAGAGAGAAGTGATCAGAAAATCAGCAGGAATCAGTACAGGCTCCACCTTGGCCTAAACCAGGTAATGTGATGAGTGAAAACTAATTTATACATATTCATAATGGGAATTCCCGGAAAGATAATATCAACATAGATATGATAGATAAAGTGAAACAGATTCAAAAATATATTGCAAAAGGACAATAAGCAGACAGACAAAAACCAAAGCAAAAACAAAAGAAAAACAATCTGAAAAGAAAAGAAAAAAAAAGCCTTAGCGCAAATTATTAGCAGAGGGAAAAAATCTGTTGTGGATCCTCAGTTATTTGTTTTGCACAAACAAGAGTTTCACATTGCAGACCAAAGCAATACAGCTGAAGTCAACTCCGGAATAATACTACTTTCAGGTACTAGACATACATTGAGTACACAACCAGAAAGATATTTGCAGGAAAATACAAAAAGAGTGCCCATATCTGCCTTTATCAAAAGAAGCCAGCTCATAAAGTTACCTACCAGTGCCCATTCTAAATCTCACATCAGTGTGCAAAAGGTACAGCACATTCCTTTAGATGATATATCACTTTGATTGCCTTATCATTACTACTAGTACCTGATAGAAACATAGCCTTTACGCCAGTCATGCAGAAACTAGACTAACTCATCACCTCTCACTGCAAAGAGGAAATACAAAACATGGGAAGATTTAGAAAAGGGAAGATTCAAAGATCTTGCAATAATTAAAAGGAGTTAATTGGAAAGTTCAAATTACATTAGACCCAAAAGCAAGTAGTCATTTAGTGTAATTTCAACTTGGTTAGCAGTACTGTCTGAAACTTTGATTAACTCTTACTGACAAACTCACTGACTCAGCTCCGAGATGCAGGCTAACCTATGGCCCCACAAGGGAATTATTTAATATCCAATCAAAAATGACTGCTTGCCTGTATAAAAAGTGTAGAATCTGTGGAATAATGAGAAGCAATTTCTAATGAGCACTTTAGCTGATCTTCCATTAAAACCAATGAGTATTTTCCTGGAGGCTTGCACTTCCTTTTCAATGTTCATTGCTGGCTTAAGTTACCTCTGTCTCTAGGATATATTATGAATACACAAGTATTCATAGTTGTATTGCTAATTCTTTGAGTCATGCAATTTTACAAAAATGACAGATTGTGTAGACAGTGGTGCAAAACTAGACTATGGCTTGCTGTACAACCTCTCTTGTCCTGATCAGCAATATGACATATACAAACACAAGCAAATATAGCAGGGATGATGCTGATCTTTGATGCTGCACAGTCAACACAGAATGACGGAACTTGGATAAACTGCAGATGAAATGAACAAGTACAGTTGAATTAATATACTAGAACCTGTTTTTTTTTTTTTTTTTTGTTTGTTTGTTTGGTTGGTTGGTTGGGTGGGGCGTGAATATTAAGTCAGAATAAATCCATGAAGTGGAATTATAAATAATGGTTGGTTATTTGGCATCACGGAAACCTAGCCCATATCCTAGGTAATAATGTTGAACATGCACTCATCACTGTGGTAATATTTGAAAATTTAATACTATGAAATCCACATAAATGAAATTTATGGAACTCCACAAATTTATGGAATGGAATTCCACAAATTTATGGAATAGAACTACAAAAGAAATGGAATTAAATACAGATAATGAACATTTAAGTTGAGGAACAAGCAAAGAATTATAGCTTGCAAACCTACTAGACTGGTAAATTATCTGTGTTCTGCAGAGTGTAGGAAGAAATTCTGTTGCCTGTGTCATTTAAAACTACACTGAACTAAAAACATGGAAATACACACGAAAAAGAAACTGATCTTTGGTGAATATGACAGTACACCAGGTGACCTAACTGTTGTATACTATTTAGGACTGACTGATTTCTTCAGATGTCAT
Source organism: Odontophorus gujanensis (assembly GCA_013399175.1). NCBI lineage: Eukaryota > Metazoa > Chordata > Aves > Galliformes > Odontophoridae > Odontophorus > Odontophorus gujanensis. Next base: position 81,503 of record VXAB01001708.1, read on the forward strand.
TAGTTTCTGAATTTTGAAATCCAAAAAGAATGGGCACATTTGTTAATCAATATGCAGCACAAAATCAATATATAGAATATGTAAGAAAAAAATCAAGAGTGAGGACAGTTACTTAAAATGGTTGGAAACACTGAATAATACCTGAGGGATTTTATTTTCTGCCATCTTATGTGAATATTTTGTTCCATAAATCACTAGTGGCAACTAGTTTACTAGCAAAAAACTACTGTAACTGACCATAAATGTGCTAGTAAGAGCAACACATGAATATACAGAAAATATATAAGCATTAGATACCTCTGCTTTAGAAGTTTGTAAATCAAAGTGGCATGAAAATCTTTGAGGGAGATTGAATCACATTCTATGCTCTCCTGATGTAAATCTGGAATAACTTCATGTAATTCACTGAGAAACTTTTGCATTTCTTATGGTACAAGTGCTTAATCTGGGTTTTACAGAGCAGCTGAATTTTTTCTGTTTCTCAACTGAGAACAGAAAGATCTCGTATTCATTTATACACAAAACACGATAGATTTACAGCATGTAAAAAAGTGTACTAGCTTCAAGTGTAATGCAGAAACAGAAAGGAAAAATCCAAAGATAAATTTAAAACAAAAGTACAACTGTTTTTTGTTTTTTTTTTTACCCTCCATTGACAAGCATGTAAAAAAGTGTACTAGCTTCAAGTGTAATGCAGAAACAGAAAGGAAAAATCCAAAGATAAATTTAAAACAAAAGTACAACTGTTTTTTGTTTTTTTTTTTTACCCTCCATTGACAAGCATGTAAAAAAGTGTACTAGCTTCAAGTGTAATGCAGAAACAGAAAGGAAAAATCCAAAGATAAATTTAAAACAAAAGTACAACTGTTTTTTGTTTTTTTTTTTTACCCTCCATTGACAAGAAGCAATTACTTGCCTAACCTCTTGTGACTAATAAAGTTTTTGTTTTGACTTAACTCTTATGCCCTGAGAATTAAAAAGGAAAAATAATGTAACACTAGTGGCAGATGCAAGGGAAAGGATGTCACTAGTAACATGTTGCAGAGATCTATTCAGTATATCCTTGATGATTTGGGAAAGCAAGGGATCAGTGAGATGATAAAGCTTTGCTGATCTCTCAGTTTTTTAAAATAACAAAGACGAGGGCAGATGATGAAAACTGGAGAAGAATTTTATACGGACCTTCTTTCTCATAAGTGAAGATAATTAAAACCAATAAGGGTCTTGATCAAAACCTCTGAAGGTACCAGAAAACATCTTCATTATCTTTAACAATCACGGAATCACATAGATTTAGATAACATAATTGTTGATGACTTCACTACGAATAATAGCAGGTTAAATGTTTCCCAGGAGCTCAGATATTCTGCTGGGCTACTATGGAAAATCAATTTCTTTTGTGGGTCAGCTCTACATAAGAGGTCAGATCACCTTATTAGATTCAATATTAACCCCTTCCCTAAAACAGGGAATCAGATGCTCATTTAAAATATTGCCAGCTGGAGGAAGTTATCTGAATAAGTTCAAGTGGGATGAGATTTGAATCTTCAGGTTTGTAACAAGATATCTCAATCATTCTGTTACCAACTTTTTTCTGCCTGAGGCTTTAGAAGGAAACAATAAATATAACATTTTAAAGAGATCATAAAATGCACTAAGGTTTGTAGCTGTTACAAGACAATTACATACTCTAGGAGTATAATGAGGGCTACATACCTTGAAGACATAAGAAATGTGGGTACTTCGGTCACATATACTCCCAGTAGAATATAATTCTATGCTGAACACGGTATAATGGAATTTCAAGCACACAAAACCAGAAAGGCTAAGTAGTTCTGAGCTAGGTGCTGTCTCATCATCACACAGATTGGCTCTTAATTATTAAGTTAAATTAATTTCTCTGTCCTCTTCATTGGCTTCTGTGTTCTGTTTGATGTTCTTTCATCTTCAAGCAAAATTTTCCTTTTGCTAAGGTTGATCATAACCACAGAATATTACAAGAATTCCCAGCACATTAGCAAAAGAAAAAAAATGTTACAGTGCACCAGTGTCACTAAGGTACAACAACAAAATAAAAAAATAGAGATGAGATAGACATCTGTAATGCAGGAGTGAGGTATCCATGGTAATAAACAAACACCTCTACAATCTTAAAAATCAGACACTGTAAATATCCCCATTTAATGGTTATTTTAATTGTCTTCATGTTTCTAAAATGGCCGAAGTCTAAACTTACTTGTGCCAATGCACAATATGGCACCATCAGATTTACAACAGTGGAAAAGCAGAAGTAAAACAGGGAGTATCTTTCCCGTTGCCTGTCCTGCCACTAGCTGCTTCTTATCCATTCTCCCATTCTGCGAAGGCCTTTGATAATGGTCTCTGAGCTCTTGTAGTATTTTGGGGATTAAGATGCTAGGTTTACTTGGATGGCTTACTCATCTCTTAGAGCACTCTGGCACCTACACTTTGTCTCATATTTTTCCTGCATTCTGATTAACTTTTACCAAATATTTGACAAAAATATTTTGATATTCTATTTTGTTAACTTTCAATTTAAGCACAAACTAAAGTTACCACGCTATATCAGATTCCCAGGATGCAGAGTAATGTATTCCACAAACCATATTTGCAAAAGTCAGGATAAATACTTTTAGCAGTACTACCAATGTATATGATGGTTTAAATTATAGGTTCAGGTCAAAACCCCGAACTTTGCTACTTCAGATCCTGTTTGGTCTCTGTTTCTGGGAGTTAACAGTCCATAAACTAAATATGTCTTCTAGATGCCTTTGCTGGGACCTACCTCAATTAATGTCACATTCGTTTCAGAGGTTAATACCATTTAGTATATCCTGTCAATTGATTCAGCTGATCTAACATATATCTTCTTTGGAAATAAGTATTTGGTTTCTCTCTATGTACTGGTTGTAGAAGGATTCTGGATAGTCAGCTCAAACTAAATGTCTGCCCAGTATGTAACTTGTTTCTTCAAAAGTTCAACTGTGTACACTCTCAAACTGATTCAGATATCAAATGGAGCTCACAGTGTCAGTGTTTACTCCAAAGTAAGTGGAGAGAGAAAGTAATACAACTAAATCATACTACTTTTAAATATATATTTGTAATTATTAGGGACAAGTCAGTAAATTTTCAAATGCAATTCCTGCAACAGTCTCCCAGCTTTGACATTGCCAATAATATGACATGCATTGGATGAAGTGTTTGAGAACAAAGAAACACAAGAATAAAGAAAACCCTTTTTCTTTGTTCAAAGACTGAAAAAATAAAAAGCGGGGGGAAGCTTTTATATTTTTTTATATCTGATTTGGTGTTTATTTTCTGCACTCTGTTGCTTTTAAGATATACTTTACCAGGAGTTAAAGACTCCTTATATCTGAATAGAATTTCCTATCAGTCTGGGGAAACAGAGGTTGATACTTGATTTGTTTCACTGCCTAGAGGAATAAATATTAATTTTACTCACAAGGATGTAATAATAGCTCCCATAATTCTTAAATAAATAATTGACACATTCTTGAAGTAGACAGCTCTAAAGTACTCAGGGAACACTCAAAATCTTGTCTTGCCTCTCTTTTTATCTCTACTGCCTCATAGGAAGTCCAAACATTCCTTCTGCAAAGGGAGGATTTGGCCCAATATCTACAGAATAAATTCACACATAACAATGGTTTGTATTGTTGTTTTAAATAGGTATGGAAAAAGTTGCTCATAAGCATCAAATATTTTCTTTTCCTCAATTGAAAAGGTCCATAAACTCTGACAACAGAGGAACAGACGGTGTGGTGGCTCCAATGAAATCTCTCTGATTTATACCTGCTAAGGATATTGCCTCCAGACAGTTTCTGATTGGTGTTAAGAAAAAAAATGTTACATTTCAGAAAAAAATGCATTTCAATCCAGGATGATTAAAAAAAGAGAGATTTCCTAGCTAGTGGCTGAATAAACATGACATATTTATACAGTAATAAATTTAATTGTGCTTCTCTTCTTCTTCCTGATGCAAGGAAGTAGCAATTGTAATATCTCATAATGTGATTAATATTGTTCTTACTGTTCTAATCACAGAAGGCTCATCTTCTACAATATTGCATTTGTGTCTACAGATAATTGCCTTCCTTCTGAGAGTGGTCTGAATAATAAGCTGGAGTAATTAAAATAAACTGGCATAATTTCAGAGTGTATTTCTACAGTACAAAAGTAACCAGCAGGCACATTTTGGAGAAGTAAACTTCAGTATGACTTATACAGTCACAGATGGCAAAGACAGTTTATGGCATCATAGTTTAATTCCTGGCAGTTGAGAATTCTGCAAAAATTTGTCTGGATATGTAGACTTCAAAGAATGAGAATGAGAAATCTGAGTTTTTAAGTATATGGCTGCCTAGTTGCATAAAGTTTCCTCCTCTGCAACACAGAATCAACTGAACATTAATCTGTCAAAAAGCTCTGTAGCCATGTGAATGTTTTTCTGTATTGAACATACCCAGCCTTTTAGCCAGGATTACAACTACATACAGAACTAATATAGCTCCATGACTCCTTCATTAAAATTGGATAAATCCATCATAAATGATAGATTTTCAGCTTATGACTTTGCATACACAAGAGAAAAATTATGAGTGAAGTTCTTCCTATTTATTTTTAGCTTTCTAAAAGTTAAGCATCTAGTTACCTATGCTCTCTGCAATCCATGAAGTGTGGAATATATGAATAGCATGACACAAGCCCAACCTAAAATGGTGATTAGAGAAATGGATGAATCATCTTAAAGAGGTGCCAAACACTCTGCATTGCCTATGGGAAAGAACCTATAAATCTAGTCTGGGCTTCATATTTTTACAAGATTAATGTTGGACTAAGCAAGTTTCTGTATCCAGTCACAGTACTTCAGAAAGGCAGATTTTGCTTTGCACATTTCAGTTAGCATCCTATCTGTCTATCCACTAATCCACTCTGATTCTGTGCACCCTTTCTAGAAAGGCTGTACTCTGAACCAGATGTTAACTCAAGATCCAAGTAAGGTCATTGTAAAACATTTTCCCTTTTCCCTAATCATCTTATTATTTTCTGCATCTGCTCCAGTTTTCAAACAAACAATCAAAAATCAAACCGGAAGTATAGAGATTAAATTTATCAGTCTCATTAGTATGATATACAAAGCTGAAAAAACAGCTCTTTGTAGTTACTGCCTCATGGCTTACAAGTCCAAAGATAATATTCTTCTAGTTCTGGTTCATCATCATGTCAGAGGTGGAAGACATTCTTGTTTACATGTATTTTTCCAGGTATTTTTCCAACTACTCCGTAGAATGGCTTCAATTACAGCAAAAAGTGTAAAACTACAAATTTGTATTCATTAAAATATATTTTTCTTATCTTACTTGTTTTTACTTTTTCCATCACTCGTGATTTTACAACAGTTCATCTCAGACCCCAGATTTATAAGCAGTAATATTACACACAATTCATTATCAAAATCTGTGAATAGCATCAATCTATCACAAGGTCCAGCATTAATACATTCTGTTATGCAATTATTAGTCAATTCAGTATAAGTCCTTTTAATACTATATACTGCTAATATTTTTTCAGGGTATTTTGTAGTACTTAATCAAATGTCCCAGAGAAGTTTAAGATAAGTTAATCCCTGCAATTACTCATCAAACTCAGAAGAAAGAAAGTGTTTGAAAAGATGTATTTTCTGTAACATAGCTTTGGTTTCATTCCTAGGTCTTAATTGTATTTTAGTTTAATACTTAATCAGTTTTCCATTATTTTACATAGGATTACTGTTAGACTAAAAGTCCATAGCTACTGAAGTCATTTACATCCCCTTCAAGGCTTTTGGCTTTTCTCCAAGGACTGGAGTAATGGCTAAACAAAGGTTTTCTCAGCAAAAGTTTTAGGTGAATCCTGAGTGAATCTATCTGAGATTGCTCTTTTAAAATAAATTTTCCTTGTACAGAATGTTTGTTTTACCTTAAATTTCTTAGTTATTAGTGGACTGATAAGTGCTGTATCATTTTCACCAGCTAAGTTACATCATCCCTCTTCTTAGTTACTGGACACTAGCATTTATAGAATACTTTTCTTTTAAAGTACTAACTATACTTCTTTAGCTTCAGGTGTAATGGAGTTAGTCTAGGGTTAATATTTTTCTCCAATATGCCAAAAGAATCCTCTCTTTGTGGTTTACCAGCTCAAAATTATTTTCCTTGTATCTTTATCATCCCTTATTAATGCTTTTAATTACTCTCCAGTTCAAGAAGGTCAATTCCTCTTCCTTATCTTCTCTGGGCCAGATTCATCTGTTCTCTTGCACAAATAGCTGAGACTCTTTCTGGGGTTAACTGACAATGAAGACACCCTCATTGTTCATCTTTTACTATTTAATTTGGGATATGAGGTTCATAAAAAGTAAAAGATAACTTCCAGATAATGTTTCCATTAAAAAATTGTCACATGTTTACAGTATATGCAGAAGCAAAATCAAACATGATCCTAATAGACACTGAAGGAGGCATTAAAGTCATAAAGACCCTACTGTATAGAATCATAGAATTATTAATGTTGGAAGAGATCTCTAAAACCACCTACTCCAACCATTCACCTACCATGAGTATTGCCCAGTAAACCATGTCCCTAAGAGGACATGCCTCAGTATGGAAAAGAACAGAAACAACTTGGAGTCAATAAGGAACATAAATTGACAAAACTTCCCAAGAGTTGCTAGCTTCTTTCAGAAAAATGAACAACAACTAATTCAACACAAGATGAAATTCTGTACACACTAATTAAATCCAGTGGATAGATCATAATTAATATCAGCATCTCTTCCTGAATTTGATATGTTGTGTTTGTTTTCAACTTGTATTTCATTTTACAAGCTCTAAACCTCACAGTTGGTCAGTAAATCTTCATGAGTTTCTTGCTCAAATGGTTTCCCTGATTTTCCTGTCCCCTATCACTTTGGACAAGACCGGTATCCTGCAATTACAAGAAAACTTGAATTGTCTGCAGATGTTCAACTCTTTGTTGCTTTACTCATTTTTGTCAGGTAATTTTTAACTCTTTCTGTGTAAAATCCCACAAATGTCTGTGTAATTTCAATGAGTTTATTTCTCTCTGTCCAGAATGGATATCTTCTTCAAGGTGCTCCTTCAGCTGCTCATAGTTCATCTCCCATGTTCCAAACACTGTTTCTATCTCTTTTTATTGTCTATATATCTTCTTCATCTTTGTTTTGGAAGGAATCCAAAAAGGCTTTCATATGATCTTTTAATTCCTTTTAGTAGTGGTCTGTAACCTGGCATTCATGGATGACAAATTACTATTGAGATTCTTCACTACTGCTCACTCATAAGAATTTTGAAACCTACAACTGAGGCCAACAGCAACAGCACAGTTCAGTAAGGTCACTGCATATTACTTGTTCTGCATTGCTGCTCGTGGGCTGAAAGTTAAGATCTGTTCGCAGAAAGCTTCCCCATACCCTTAATTAGTGACCACCAGCTGCATGAGCTGTATTATTCATCTTTGCTTGATATGATTTGCTCTGTGAATTCTGTCTTCACTCATAGAAGATAAGGAAGGTTTTGATCTTTTCATAGCTTATAAAATATGCTGATTTTTCATTGCTTTTTATGACATGACATTCTGATCTATTTGCCCTCTGATATAGGAATCCTAATCTATTTATTTAAATCTAGAACAATCTCTGTGATTGCACATTGAGAATGATTGTTTATTTTATGTGGACATCAGTAAAATGCTTGTCATACTTCAAATTTGCCTGAGTTCATACACAGAAAGAAATGAAAACAATACAAGGAGCAAAAGTATACTGTGAGGTCACATCAAGTCCTTCTGGTAAACTATGTTTAAATTACAATATACAGATCTGAAGCTACTCTTAAAAGAGAAAGACAAATCAAACCTGCTTCTTTCTGACCTTTATGTTAGGAACAGATGAAATCAAACCTTTTGTGAGCTTAGCTAACTCTGTGCCTTCAGGTAGCAAACTTGAAAGGAAAAGCAAAGTGATAGAAATATTAAATATTCCTAAAATGAAATCCATCCTTAGAATATCTAAACTGCTAAATTACTCATTGCTACAGCACTTGATTTGACATGCTTTTTGTTTTGTTTGTTTCACGAACAATTGACTTTGGCTATTAAAGTCAAGTTTTGTTTAAACCTAAGGACAGTAAGAAACAAAGACTTATTTGATAAATAATAATGCTCATTGCATCTGCTAATCAATTAGAAGGAAAAGTAAAGCCTGAGTCTTCATCTTGTTCTTTCAACTTTTAAACACATTTGAGTGACCACAGGCAATGATGCAACAATCAGTTAATCTCAAGAAGGCAAACCAGGAAATGTAAAGCAGAAAGAAAGCTTCCTATGGAGAATATAAAAATTATTTTTAAATTAAAAAGTGTTCAGTCCCAGAACTCTCACTAGCTTTATCTCAGGTGACATTTATCATCTTTATTTATGAAATTACTACTCATTAGTGGACAGGTTCTTAGCATTGTCAAATTCTAAGGAAATAAACATTTCTGTGAGTCACTTCTCCATTTCTATGATCTAGGAATTAAAAACTGAAATGTTGCCATTATTTCTGGTAGAGGTTCTCAATGCAAATACTCAGTTTTAGGGAAGACCCAATAGGGAATATAGTAATTCTGGCTTATTGCTTGAGTATCATTTTTTGAAACATCTTTAAATACTAATGCACTATTGGGCAAGATAACAGAAGCATTTCTACCTCTTTGAATCACAAATCTACACATCTTCATGTTGCCTAAAGATCTATCACTGCAGTGAGTCTCTCAGAGACAGCAACTGGTAAAGCTAAACTGATTCATCTGGCTTTCATCTGGAGATCAGGTCTTCTGACCCAAGCTGGTGAAGGTACTGAAGAGCTCTATAGTTCGGCCACTGAATGCTCTGGAGCTTTCACAGTGGCATTTGAAAGTCTCACTTGCATTTTCCATTCTAGCTAGAGGAAGGGTAGGATTTAAACTGCAGAGTACCATCTGGTAGACCTGATGGTTCACCTCGGGCCACCCTCTGCTTCCAGAGCATATAAATATGACTAGAGTTGAGTGGTGATGTGTCAAGCACTTCTTCTCTTTCCAGCAAGCACAGAGCTTGGAACAAAGTGGTCAAAGAGTGCAGTTTTGAAGATTAATGTTGTGGATGGTCGGAAAATCCAAGCTCTCATCCAGAATTACACAGCATGGTGGGTAGAGTCTGTAGTAGAGACCCAGAGGAGATTCACACCTCAGCACAGAAAGCTGGAGTGAACTAGTCTTGCTTTAAATGGAGAAGAGCAGGGAAATCATGGTTTACTGCAAACAGTGAGTTACTGTATCTAGGAGAAGGAAACAGGAACTTTTATACTTAATTCTGTGCCCTGGGCTGCACCTGGGATAGCAATTTAGCTCTTAGAGCAACAGATACAACATGTAGTGATGACTCCTGCCAGGATAATCTCATAGCTCCAGTGTCACATCTTTCAATGAGCAAAGTAATACAGTGGGACTGGGAGCCTTAATGAACAATGTCAACGTCATTGCTTTTTTTAGGAAGAGCAGGGGGGATAAATGAATGGGAGATTGTACTTCAGACATACAGTATATGCACAAAGGCTACCAGGTCCTGCAGGGAATCCCAAAAACAATTTTCTTCTGTCTGAAAACCTCAGGGCTCTGGTTAGACCTCAATGACATTTTCATCTTCCTGGTGGGAAAATAGAATGTTCACAACAGTGTAAACTCACACTTCTAACAAGTAACGGGTTTTTTAAAGCAAAATGTTATATGATGGTATTTTATGCAGAAGCCTAACTCACAAACTCAGAGAGCAAAGAAGGATAAAGAAAATGATACAACATGCATTAATATATGGCAGTAATAAAAATCAGAAAGGATGGATTGGATCCTTACATACAGGTACATCTGGAAATGCTCTGTCACAACCAATAGGGATATGCCAGTTTCGTGCCTGTGGGAAACGAGATCTGAACCATGTTTCAAGAGCTTAAAGCTTACTTGTCCATAAACAATACCATTTAGACAAAGGCAAGGAGCTATCAGTGTCTCAACGGCTGTAAACATACGTTATTCAGCTGCTATGATCAATGAAGTCATTAGCAACATAAGCAGTTACTGCTTTCAATGTAAAATCATTTCTCCTTGCAAGATATCTGTCAGCTGGAGATCTAGAAGATAGCAGGATGAAGGGAGTAAACAAGCTTTAGAAAAATCCAAAGGAAAAATCCCTGTAAAAACCTTAAACAAGAAAGTACTCCTCAGTTGAGTTTTATTTTCTTTTAGGTTAATACAGCTACATATTATATTAAAAATCAGTAGAAGCGTGTATAATGAAGACTTCAGTTGTTCGGTGAATAGCAAATTTATGCATCATCCCAAGAACTGCTTTGAATTGCAAGATCTTTGCTCAGTTTGGGGACTGAATGTTTTCAAATAGCTAAAATTCTAATACATATACAGAGATATGTATGTTTATTTGTCTGATATGTATTAAACCTACAGGTACATTTCAAGCAAGACGCAGCCCATAAGTAAGCTCATTTAACTTTAAGATGGATCTAACTGGCAGTCATCTAGTCCAACATATCCCACCCTGTTTCAAGAAGGACTAGATGCAGAGTTCTCTTTCAAATTATTCAGTGGATCTACGATCTCTCATTCTCTAAATACTTTTCATATATGTATAATAATTTCATATATGCATATTTGTAATACAATACAGTGTAATGCCCTAGAAGAACAGATCTGGCTGGAATATTGGAAGACACAGAAGTTTTATTACATTTTAGGCAACTTAGTTCAGATTTTGACTTCTCTGTTACATATCCTCATTTAGTACAAAGAACTAAATATTTCTTAGAATCTCAGACTCATATAATACTCTGTGTTGGAAGGAATGTACAATGATCGCTGAGTCCAACACATGCCTCCACACAGGACTACCTAAAAATTAAACCATTTGTCTGAGAATGTTGTCCAAAGGAATATTTTCCCAAATCCCAGTTTCAAATACTACTGCAATAGTGCATTTGCTTTCAGCCTGTCATGAAGCCACTGGATATTTTCTAGCACTACAGGCAATGCAGGATTTGTTACAGTTCTTAATAAACCAAGGGCACAAACATGGAGCTTGAGCTGTATTTGGTTCAAGCATTTTGCTGTACACCAAAGGTATACTTTCCAAAAGTTTTCTCTTTCCTAATTTGGCTTCCCCATTTCTTTGCATTTTAATGATACCCTTTTAAGGGCAATTGGAGAGGTCTGTATTTTACTTAAGCACAGTCATAATTGCGAGGGTATATTTCATGAGAGCATTTCACACCCATCCTGTGCTGCCTCTTCTCCAACATTACACATACTTATTCTCACCCCTGCATCACTCATGTTTTATGCTGGTGTTATATAGATGTTACACGGACACTTTTGGGGGCTGGCAGGAAACAAGTCTAAGAGATTTACCCATGATAAAAATACTACTCTCACTTTTTTTTTCTGTTTTTTTTTTAAGGTTCAATTTTATCTTTGGTCAGTTCCATGATTCACTTCCCTGCCTAGTTTCACAAGAAGCTGCTGTGGCAAAGCTAAAAAGGAGGTGTGTGAGAACAGGAAGGCAGGGTAACAGAGGACAGAAAATATGGTTATCAACAGTACTTTCTAGGGACATGTACATAACATCACTCCTGAGAAATAGTCCCTTCTCTTCCCTGCTTCTGTATTTTGTTTCTGATCCAGAACTGAGTAAATAGAGGTATCCTGGAAACTGACCAAGATGAGAGGTACAAGGTCAGGCCCAAATATGATTTTTTAAGTTTATGGCACATCAAGAACAAAGGACATGAAAATGGCTGCAAAGGGAGCAAATCACTTGACAGAGAGATTGAGAGAACACACACATCATCTGTGCAAAGGCAAGCAATCCACAGAACAAGAGGAGCAGGCATACTTACACTGAAGGATTTATGGTGCCTGCTAGACTTCGGCCTGGAGAGGGTAGAACAAGCTCAGGCATTAGAGAAAGGTTTTTTCAAAACTGCTATTTGTTCTTGTCGCCCAAGGACATAGAGAGAAAGATTGGCAGAAAATAAGGAGAGGTTTTTGACAAGCAAAAAGATAGATGATGGTTGGAGAGGCCTAATATGGATATTGTTTGCAATAAACTTAAAATAAACCCTAAGAGAAGGATAGTCTAAATAAATTCAGACATCCTGAAACGGCCACAGATTCTCACTACACACATGTCAAATCTTGGTTTGTTTCACATATAATTAACAAGCATTTGAAGTGCTGTGTAGGTTTTTTAGAGAGGTGAAATGAAAGACGCTCCCAATTTCCTTATTAACCCACTTCAAATTCCTCTGTGCTAAATGATAATGCATGCAGTGTTTACAATACCAGAAGGCTCAAAGTGCATCCAAGGAAAGAGATGAGAAAATATACACTGAGTGTTTTGCAAAATGACTCATAAATAAATGATCCTGATTGAATTGTTGTGACTTGAATGTTTAATTTTTCAATCTATTTTCATTTAGGAAAAACTCTTGAGAAACTCATGGGTGAGAATATCAAGGCTTGTGTCTAAGGATGATAAGATTTTTTTCACTTCACTCAGACTGTTAAAAAGGTAATTAGTTATTGCAGGTTTGGTTGGATCCATTGCATATGCCTGTTTAGAACTGTCTTTTTTATACCTAGAGAAACAATTTGTTTCTTATGTTGATATGACAGCTGTGCAAATGCAGTAACTGTAAGGGAGAGATTCCTGTGCTGTGCTTTTGCAAATGAAGTCTTACTTCATCTCAGTGTTTGATCAAGAATTCTTACTTCAAACTTTTCGCAATGACTTCCTACAAACAAACGAACAAACAACCAAACAAACAAAAAACCCACAAACAAACAAATGAAAGGAATACACTGAAAACCTAATAGCTTCTTTTTACCCTTGAATATCAACAGATTTGTCTGTGTTATCATACTGATCGAGCCTTTTTTATTGATATTGCATCATCACCATGAGCATTCCCTCCATTTTCTCTTTGATGTCACTGGTGCAATTTGTACATTAAACTTACAATTTGGCTGAAAAAACTCTGAAATCCTGTAAATCATAGATGTACAGTTCTCAAGCTGTCTCTGTCAGTTTCATTGTTGGGTTAGGTTTATAGGCCTAGCTAGACTTTATATACATATGACCTGGCATGTAGAGATTTGGCCTGCCTATGCAAATGACAAGATAACAAGAAGTAGTATGCATACATATATCTTCATGTATATATTAGATACCAAAAGATGACACAGTAATTTTTGCAGCAAGCAAAACTAATTTGCTTAACAGTGAACACAAACTTTTAGATTGAAGGTAAAATGTCATACTTGGCCCTACAGCTCTCATCACACTGGCCAGAACCATTACAGTCAATACTTAGCTGAAAAAGCTACAGAGTAAATTCATTTTCTGGTAGAACCTCCTCAGTCAAGAACCTCCTTACTCACTAAACAGGTCTGTTCTATGAATTAGTTCTACCATCATCTTCTATTCATTTGATAAAATAGCAGTGATTTCAGCTGACACTAGCATACATGTAGGAGAACTGCAATCCATCCTGCTGCACAGACCTCAGAGTCCTTGAACAGCACAGAATAAATGGAAATCTCTGCTATAAACTGCAGACAAGAGTTCCAGAACTACATCACAGGATGGGCATATTTTAGTATTTTTCCAGCTTATGAAGACAGTACTATATTTAAAAGGAAATTAACAATTACAAGCGAAGGACAAAGGATATTTTAAGAATTCAATTTGAAACAAATTGAGAATAAATGAAGTGGAGAAACATTGCTTGAACTACCATATTTTATCTAATCTACTGAACATATTCTTCTCCCAAGATAAACATCAAGAATGTGTGCACGTGGAAGCTACCTCACACACCTTAAGCGTGTGTGCACACATATAAACATTCATGCACGTGGAAAGCAAAGGAAAACTTGAAAGCACATCACAAAGCCATAGAATGTCAGAAATATTGCATAAAATTGGTCCATTTTCTGAAGCCCTTACACCATAAGACGATTTTTAACTAAATAAGAATATCATGGTTTCAGGCCAACTACGGGGTGCCTACACTTGCAAAATCATTTGAAATTCTTGACAGAAAAGTATAGAGGTGGACAGAGTATCTTTTGAGAGCACTTCTAAAATGTTTGATAGGAGACCTGAAGACTTCAAAATCTTCAGCACATTATCTTCTCAATTGCATCTAATAAAAAGGAGTGCAAATAACTATACACAAACAAAAGAAGCAGCAGAGGTTACAGTCAGGTCCAAACTTATCATCTGAGACAACTGTCATGTCATTCACATGCTGCCAAAGCCTGTAAACCATCCTTCCTAATCAAATCTATTCCACTGTGCTATTGTGCACAAAGCTTGCTTTTACACACTTATTCATTTTCCAAACTTAATATCACACTTCAAACTTTCAAGTGAAGGTATTGAGACACTGGCCATTTTTGGTGAACTTTCCATTTTATATATTCCAACAGAACTTGCATACATCCTAATGTCTCAAGAAAAGAGTAATCGCAAACAGGAAGCATCGGAAGGGACAGATTATATGTAGGTTACTCCAAAATTAATGTCTCCCATTTATTCACATGGAAACTACAACAGGCACAAAGAGCACAATAACACCGTTTGAAAATTCTCAGCCACAAAACACTATTTTTCAAGAGTCTCCACCATTAGCTGTGCATTTTTGCCAACAGGCAAGAGCCTGTATACTGTTTTCATAAAATCTGTACTAATTGAGGTGACCCACTGTTACTGTTGCCACTGCTGAAATGCACCACACACCACTGCTTGGTCTCCAACAATATTCAGTAAGCATTGATGAATGTCAGTGGGTTCCATTTTCTCCTCATGGATGGAGGAATTCAGAAACACATCTTTGCTTCATACACAGTTACACATCAGACACCATTTTGTCAGACTGCCCCTCTGTTGTCATCTGATGCACAACAACATCATGTAACAGAATACTGCAGGAGAGATTCAGCCCCTTTTGTCATATCAACACTGCCTTTGATGTTGTTGGCCAATAAAAATAGCAGTCATTACTTTAAGAGCAGCCCTCATTTGAAGGTACAATGAAAGTACAGCAGGACTGACCAGTGCTACCTGGTACAGTCCGGTTGGCTGAAGGCAATGCAACTTTTCCAACCCTTCCAGATACTGTATGCCATCTTTATAACTGGATACAACAAATGGACACAATATTCCACTCTGATACCTATTTCAGCCTGAATGACCTAAAGGCAGATTATCCTTCTATGCTTCTTATTTACAATTCATACTGAGCTACTATCCTTTTTTCCCCACATATGACTATGCTTTCTCCATGCTAGCGTAAACAGACCAAAAAAAGAAAATAAAATTTTAATTATGACTACCACTAAGTCACAACTTGATGCCCTGTTTCCTTGGACTCTGAAAGCAGTTGGCAATGCCTCTTCATCAAGACATCTCATAGTGTTACTGTCTAGCTCAATAAGAGGCTCGTATTAAAAACTCTCATTGGTTTAGTGAGCTAGATAAAACACAGTGATAATTTTTACTATATAGCTGTTTGGTGCTCCACAAAAGCTGGCTGTAAAAGCCTCCATTGCTTAGATAACTGGCTATCTGTTTTGACCTTCAAAGGGGAGGTTGTAGAAAACTATATAAATATTAAAATTAAAGGTGGGGCTGAACCACAAAGTTCTTACTCAGATCTCATATCAAACTCGCCCAACTTCAGTGCACTGGGAATGACTGATTTGGTCTGGGACCATCTCTAATTAAAAAAAAAATAATAAAATAAATGTATCTAATAATCTCACATCATTCCCAATGCTATTTTTGCTACATACCTTGCCCTAGGTCTCTCTCACTTATTTCAGAAGCCTGACTCATACATTTGGGCTTTGGAGAATTGAGAGTTACAGTACGGGTAACTCTAGCTCATAATGAATATACAGTATCCTTAGAAGAGTCCACACACAAGCAAAGAGCGAGAGAGAAAAATACAGCTGCAATGAGAATCTACACGGAAGCTGGCAGATAGAAAATATCACTACAGCAAGCAGTTCTCTCTGTAACTAGCAGACAGAGAAAATGCAACCAAGATGTTCTGGTGGCTCAGCAGTGGAAGTAACAACAATAAACTGGAAAATGGCATCAAATAACAAATTCAACAAATGTAGGCAACTAATTTATTCAGAAAGATAGGAGAGAGTGTTATCTATTTCTACCCATGTAAAGCTCCCGTGGGACCATCACTTTGGATCTATGTGCTTCTCCTACCTCTCTGAACCAAAAAGTGCCTCCTTCACCTTTGGCACCCAGCAGGGACCTGTAGGCCTGCAAATACTATAACAGTAGGTAAAATCTAAAGATATTCTGGCATATACTGTGGAACTCCAGAGATATGATCCGAAGAGACATCATAGAGTATCATAATTTTACTTAATGAAAGAACAATTAGGAATTTTAACCACAAACTACTATAAACGCCCATGAGCATGTAACCTACAGAGTTCCTTAAAAACCTTGCATCCCAACAGTTTTTGCAGATGGTAAATTATCTGTTACCTGTCAGTACACAGAGACCAAGCTCGGTAATGGAATCCATGCCAAAGCAATTCTTTTTTCACCTAACAGTTCATCAAGATATGAGGAGAACATTCCAGTAATATGTGGAGTTTCACAAACACACTGTAAACTTCTCTTAGAGTTTCATCTTTACCATAGCTAGGCTACTTCTTTTTCACCATACAGCTACTCGTCACACTTATATTAAACAAGACAGAATACCAAAATCAGTCTATTCTAAAATGAGAAGATTCATTCAAGCTCGACTTGATCAAAGATTTCCATTTATTTAACAGAACAGATCCACACCAGCTTAGAATTGCCCAGTTATTATTTTTATGTTTCCTGAAAAGACAAAAATATTACTAATAACATTCTCAACAAGGATGTATCTGAGTCTTCAGAAAAAGACAATTTATGTTTGAGAAGAATGAATTGGTTAGAAAATTGTTGTTTTTTTTCCTATGATGTTGAGATTTTTTTATCATTTCCTGAACACTGATTTATTTGTGTCCGTGTTTGTAAACTATCCCAGAAGGATTTCAGTTTTCTAAAAGAATGAAAGAAAAAAAGACCAACAAACTTCCTAAATGAAGTATGTGCATTCTGACAACTTGTTTTTGAAAAAGATTTTTCCCCTACAAAAACACTGAGTTTTTCTTCTGATCAATCCTACTACTCTTTAAGAAGAACTAGTAGTTGGCAGAAAAGTTCTTGGAATCTTTTTACTACATGACTAGATCAAAAAGCATCGTAAGAGGGCAGCAAGATAGCTGATGATAGCTGAAATGAGAAAAATGTATGGTATAAATAATAGGGGCCATAAAAAAGAGTAAAAAATAATAATAAATAAAGACACTGAATTTCAGCAGAGAGAATTTGTGCAGAGATGCTAGATATGTTCATGGAAATCAGTGGAATGAGGCAACAGAGGTAAAGGACACAGAGGAGAAATGGAAAGTGTTCCTAGAAAAATTAATAAATGTCCAAAGGGCTGTTAAGTACCCAGGAATAAGTACACTTAGACTGGGGGGAAAGAATCAAGTGGATGACCTAGTGAAAAGAGTAAAGAAGAGAAATATGCAAGATGCAGAATTTCTACTCATTAACATTAGGAAAAGATGGTGGAAACATGCTGATTGTTATATATGCATAATAAAGGGAAAAACAAGAAAATGAGAAGCAAAAAAAGCACGGAGTAAGAAGAATGATGCAAGATGTCTGAAATGTGCCCAATGTTTGCTTCCAGCTTGTTATTGCTGCAGCATTTTCTTGCTTTGTAATTCTGTAATTCTGTTGATGATGCTTTGGCTGTAAGGGATAGAATAATCCTTTGATTTATGACCTGGATTAAGGGATACCTTGTAAGCAGTATGGTAAGCAGTATGTATGGCGTAAAATCAGAAGGGAGAAAAAATAAGTGTAAATATGTGCAAATATATATATTAATGAAGCTTTTTAAAGTCAGTTCAGAAAATTACATTTTCAGGATCATTAGGAAGTAAAAAGAAACAAAACCAAAATAAAGCAAAATTGTTTTGAAGCCAAAAACCTCCAAAGTGTCAATTAAAAGCAACCACAATGAGTTATATTTGCAGAAAGACTGAAAACATTTTTTAATATGGAAAAATTCCTACTAAATTAAAAAGATGAGTATTTAAACCAGCAATAACATCACATCATAGCAGGAACAGAAAAAGTGACTGTAGTATATTATTTTAAAAATTCATAATGGTGTAAAATTAGATATGTTGGAGTACCAGTGACCTATAAAGCAGGATGTGAAATCTCAAAAGAAACCACATCATAGCTAGAGGAATGGCAACTTAGGCTTCATACTCCTGAACAGGAAATTTAATTTCCATGATGTATGCATCTAGTTTCTACATTGCATTGAAGAGCATCTATTCACATCTTTCCCTACTGAAGAAGGACTTAATGCCTTGCTCTCACCATGTCATAAATTCTGTCCCTTACAGAGGGATTAGTTTTGCACCTTCTATTGGTATGACCTGAGAATCATAATGCTTACATTATTTAATAATAATGTTTTTGGAAGAATGCAGTGTTTTGCTGAAGAGTTCTCTAGAATTCCATTATTTCATGAAAAGATCAATCACTCATTCTTTGCAACCTCTGGGTCAGCTTAAAGGGAAAAAGAGAAAGAAAGAGAGGGAGAAAAACAAAAAAAAGACAAAATCAACATCCCCTGATTCAATGGCTGGAGAAAGTATTGATCAGCTGAGTCATTCTCTAAGCTCATTTTGTTTTCTGTGTGAAAGAAAACAGCAGTGTTCTAGGAATAAAAGGTACTCTAAAGGCAGCATCTTAATGCATTTCCACAAAAGGGCATGTTTTAAATCCTTAAGGAGCAGTTTAAGTCCTCAGTTTTTAAGCCATCATTTTAATACAGTTTTTTCATGGACACGTAATTATTCTTTTATAGTGCAGTATCAGCTACAAGTAAGAAATAAGGTTGACTGGACTACACACAATGCTAGCACTGAGAAAGAGCCTGGCTTCCACTTGGGAGCTGTCAGTCTCAATAGTCAGAACTGGAAAATCAGAGGATGGGCACGCAGGAGGCCCAATGAGAGTCTCAATGACCTGCCCAGGGTAACACTAGAGGCTTACTTTCAGGCAGGAATGCAATGCAAATTTCCCAAGCCAGTGACTAACACAGAAAACTTTATTCCTCCCTTTCATGTTTTCAGAAACACCTCAAAAGAGGCAAAGTTTGGGTGACAGAGACTTCCATATCCTGGAGGTCAATGGCAAGCTAGAATTATAAATATCATGCTAAGCCATAAAGTCTCATCTCTATTGGTTTCTCAGTGAAAAACAGAGATATCTTCAGTACAACTGTGATATGTCATTTTGTCACATGGTGTCACTTGGCGCTCTGGAGCAGGTAGAGCCTGAATGATTCAGCACTGAAGCATTTGGCAGCTAATAAAGAGGGAGGAATCAGGAGATTTTCATTTTAAATACAGATTAATACAAGCTTTTGTCTGTAGAAGAACACATCACATCTCTTTCCCTCCATCACTATCAAAGGACACCTCTGCATGGC
The DNA here is from genome assembly GCA_013399175.1 of Odontophorus gujanensis. NCBI lineage: Eukaryota > Metazoa > Chordata > Aves > Galliformes > Odontophoridae > Odontophorus > Odontophorus gujanensis. The sequence goes on from VXAB01001708.1 coordinate 101,289, forward strand.
TGGGATGCTGTGTACAGCAGCCCTTACCAACATGTCATGGTTCTGACTAAGGAATGTGATATCAACAAGAGCAAACCCCTGCTTTTGAAATGTCACAGCCTAAATTAACAAGACTGAGCCTTGAAGCATAAGCAATGGTAGATGAGGATTAGCAGATGTATTAAGGAAAATGTTGTTCTGGCCTTGTGGAAAATCCCCATGTTCTTGATCATTTAAGGCTGGGAACAAGAGGGAAGAAATGTGGCAATAAGATCTCTCCATTTCCAGTGGTGGCTCACAGAGTTTTCAGCATGAGCTCTGTGGTCAGAATGAACAGCCTTTCAAAGTCCAAAGCCAGGAAGTAACATTTGTTAACAGCATGTGGGAGGAAACCCTTCCTGACAGTAACGGGCTCTCAGCAGAGCAGTGTCCAAAATAAGTTTCAAAACACCCAGTTTAGGGAAGGATACCCACTTCACAAAGGAGAGGGAACATGAGGAAGAAAAACAACTGTGAAAATCCCCTTCCCTCTCCAGCTCTGCTCTTGCCAATGCTCCTGCCAGCCATCATTATAGACAGACAGTCTAAATCAGTCTTTGACATCCTCCTTAGCCAAGATCAGTGCTCCACTGCTTGTCTTTGAGAAACTGTCCTTTGAAATCAGAGCTGGAGAGAAAAGCCATAATGTGATCTGTCAATCACAGCAAGTTTTTCTGGAGGAAACATTAGCATTTCACATTACAGCCACTGATTAAATATCCTGATGTCTTGTGGCTAATATTTGGTGGGTCAGAAGGTTATAAGACAGGACATTTGGGGTGAATTTCTTAGCCATTCAGTCTGTCCATAACCATAAATCTCTGGTTCCTGTTGAAATGGAAGAACATTTGCATCTGTAGACTCTGCCAACAAAAGAGAGAAGTGTCTACCTATGCAGTAAACGCATCTGTAGTCAGCAGAGTGAGAGAAACTGACCCCCTCTGCTCTGTGCTGGTGAGGCCTCATCTGGAGTACTGCAAACAGGCCTGGGGCTCACAGCACAAGAACGACACAGAGCTGTTGGAGCAGGTCCAGAGGAGAGACAAGGGTGATCAAAAGACTGGAGTATATCTCCTACAAAGAGAGGTGAGGAGCTGGGCTTGTTTAGTTTGGAAAAGAGAAGGCTCTGGGGACAATTCCAGCACTTGAAGGGAGCTTACAAGCCGGAAGGAGATCAACTTTTTACACAGTCTGATAGTGGCAAGACAAGGAAGAATGGCTTTACACTAGAAGAGGAGAAATTTGGATTAGATATTAGGAAAAAGTACTCAGAGGGTGGTGAAGCACAGGCACAGGCTGCCCAGAGAGGTTGTGGATGTCCCATCCCTGGAGATGTTCAACACCATGTTGCATGAGGCCCTGAGCAGCCTGATCTAGTGAGGGTCAACTAGAAAGGGTTGGAAGTAGATGGTCTTTAAAGATCCCTCCAACCTAAGCCATTTTATAATTCTATGGATTACAGCGGACACAATTTTCCATAATCTAGTTTTCAACCGGTAGCAATGACAGTGCAGCAGCACAGGCTGAATTGTGGTAGCAAGCCAAGAAAATTCCCCAAATCCCCGTACCTACATGCACTCTGCGCTGTTCTTCTTTCATTTTTGTTGCTATCTTCACCAGCCAAACTAGATCTGAAACAAATATAACTACCTGAGTTGGAAACATGCCTTGGGAACGTGGAACAAGCACACCCTCAGGCAGGAGTTTGTTGGGAAAGAGAACAACCTTCGGTAACGATGTTCGTTTCTAAAAATAAGTGCATCACAGCTGACAATAAACATTTTTGCAAAGTATTGCTTTCAGATGTTAGATTGGAACAGCTGGGTGCTCTAATTCTTTATTTTTATTTTTTAGTATAGTCAGTATTCAGATTTCCAGAAATCCCTAACCCCAAACTCTTCAGCTACTGGCAACTGGTAATCGGACTGGTAATTTTTTTTGAATTATTGGAAATAAAATTTATACATTTTTTCATTTTAAAATAAGTTAGTTCCTCCAAAGATAGGTCAACTTTACTCTGAATTGTTTTGTGAATATCTGCTAGGACACAGCCCATGAAATCATGAAAATCTAGCTTTTTTATTATTATTTTTTTTCCAGCTGATGTTTTCTGTTTGCTGTATTTATTTAAAAACAGGGAAAATATCAGAAGCATTTCAAACAAAGACCCATTTCAGGTCCAATGAAAGTCCAGTGAAATTCTGGGTCATTTCTTATTTCATCTGAACCACTTCATCCACCCTATCAGCCACCCAGGGCAGGATAAACTGCAACAGCCCAGGTGTATAAGAAAGGAAAGGACTATTGTTGCAGATAAGAGTTGCATCACAGAAATCCTGGCTTTATAGCTAGGAAAGTCACAATGTTTCTCTGCATATGTACTTGAACAGTTCAATTTTTGACTGGTAATAGAATTGCATCTATATTTTCTGCTTTCTTGACGCTAGATTGTGGGTTACTTGTTATTTCTTATTTCTCTAGCTTTCCTCGCAGTCACAGACCACAGTTCAGGCTGCAATGATGATTAGTAATATCCACTTATAATAGAAAGCTAAAGAGCTATAGACAAAGCAAAAATCCATTTCTTTAAGTAAAGAAAAATGTGATTCTTGATGCTGCAGTAGGTTTCTTTATCTCCTTGAGTTGGTTTACCTTTTTATTTGGCAAGAAATTTAATGTTTCAAAAAAAAAGTGAAAACAAGCAAAAAAAAAAAAAGTAGAAAATATAAACTCTAAACTGAAATTCCATTCATATATATATATATAACCAAAAGCACACATATATTTTTAAATAAGAAAATTTCTCCATCATGCTTATACATGGTATCTTGAAAATATGAGGGCTGCTATGAAAGTAATGCTTTCTTTTTCATTATACCATCCCACTGTGTCAGAGGCAGAGGTTGAACATTCCTACCAGCATTTCATTACATTCTGTTGCCGTGCGAGAGATGGCGGCCAAAGAGCAGACGGACAAATGGCTTCTGACTTCTTTGAGTCACTGAGAGTCAAGTACAACTATTGATCTTTGTCAACAAAAATGTCTGCTATGCCTATCCCATCTTAGATCTCCAAGTAAAAAAATGACGGTAATGCACGAGTCATCTACTAAGGGAGTCCATTCCTACTTTATACATATGTACGCCACATCCCTGGAGACATTCAAGGTCAGGCTGGATGGGGTTCTGAGCAATCTGATGCATCTGCAGGTGTCCCTGTTCATTGCAGGGAGCCTTTTAGGGTCTCTTCCAACTAAAAAGATTCAATGAGTCTGTGTTTCTCTAATATAGTTTCTCTGAAATAAAAATATCTTTAAAAGCACACACTTTGTTACCACATAGTGCTTTCTTTACATTGTCACAACTCAGGTTAATACCTTTCTTCAAGGACAGGAAATTGCAATAATACTGTGCAATCATATGTTTGGAGGCAAGAAATAAATTGACATTTCATTGTATTAATTTAATACATGCACATATTCCTGTGTAAGTATCATTTATGATACTAAACTTTTATTGTCCATTTGTTTCAAATTACCATTTACGACACATAGTATTTTTCCTTTGCAGTTAAAAGAAAAGAAATCCCAAGCTAATGCTTTAGTTTTGAAGGTTGAGGTATGGAGGTATGGATTAAACCCCCCCCCCGCCCCCAAATTAGTAAGAACTTTTCTATTGCTATTCATGGACTTTGGATCAATTGCAATTTGAACTTCACAAACTGTTCTTTTGTCCAATAAGCATTCTAGTGTAATCCACATCTTGAGGTGAAAACGTCCATTATGAACTGATGTAAAGTCACTAAGTTGGGTTCCTGCTGTATTTTTAATGACAGAGTTTACAATGGCAGCCAGTAACCTGAACCTGAGCAAGTGCTATTGGTGTCCTAGATACTAAGCAGAGCCCTGAAAATAGTCTATGCTGAAACACTTAGGCTCCAAATAAACAAGGCAGTCATTAAGCCAGGAAACTTTAAAAGTATCTTTTGGATTCTTTAACCTCAAACAGTTAATATATAGTAGTGGTTCAATGTTTTCAGTGCCTAAGAGAACACTTACTATGAAAGCAGATCCTTAACTTCGATTATCTCATAACTGTTTTTGAATGCTTAATTTTAGCAGGCTCATCTATGTTCACACTTCCCACGTGCTAGACAATGAATTAGAGACTATAGATTTAAACAACTTTTCAGTCAAGGTAACCCAGCCTATATAACTGTGATAAAGAGTTAGATGCTGATGTTTACTGGAAAACTAGAAAGTCAGTTTTGAGTGATACCAAAGGAGTTAATTTAAAAGTTTCTTGCTTGGGTGGTGTTCTAGATCTACACATAACCAGCTGGACTCCTTAAACCTCCTCTCTGAGTGCTTAAATGTCAATCATTCTGTCATTTAAAATGAAAGAGGGGCACTTTTATCCTGCCTTAACTGGAGTTTAATGCTCTCCGAGCTCGCTTAACGGAAGGGACTTCACCTACAACTTCGTAGATCTACAGCAATCTGAAAGAGCAAGCGAATCCACACTGCTAAACTCCAGATATGAGCTGAAAACAGAGTCAGCTGAAAACAAATACTCTTGACAGTTTCCAAAAGCTTGTTTTACTGACAGGGCAAGATATAGGTCCTATATCACAGGCATAGACAATGAATTCATTCAGGAATGATCTCGCTACTTTATCAACTGCATATGCATGTTTATTAATGTCTTTCAGCCTTAGTTCTTACCTAGCAAAAGTACAGAGATCTATAAGGTTTCCTTCTCTCACAAATAGCATTTCAAAGACTTCTCCATTCAATACCATTTTTAAAAGACCATTATTGCTTTAATAATGGTGCCTATTTATTTATAATAGGTGTTGTCTTTTTTAACATTGGATTTTGTTTCAGATTTAAAAACCTTTCTAGTGTGCACTAAAGAGTCAAACACACCTTTATCTCAAAATAACAGGCTACATTTTATTTTAGTACAAAGCACAATGAAGGTACTAGGAGAACACGGTATGAATAAAATTGCTATTTGTATTTCTTTTGCTATCATAATAATTTCTTTTTGTGTGCTTTCCTGTGAGATATTGATTAGATTATTCCCTACCCCTTGCTAGGTCAGTAAAATGAAATATGGTGATATGTAACCATTAAGAGGAAAGATTTCACAACTAATCTGTGAATTGTTTCCTGGTGGGATTCTGTCTTTGGCACTTCTCTGTCTGTAATGGTGACTGACTTGATGGTTGAGATTCATTTAAGGAATGGGGCTGCTGAGCCATTACTGTGACTGATCAAAATATAGTGACTGAAGCAGTTTCCTTGCAAAATGCAGGAATTTTTAAATCACTGTTTTATTCTCAAAAGGAAACCTTCTACATCAAATTTGCATACACACATGCACATGCTCTCACACATATATACATAAATAAGTATTTTAAACATGAAAACCCTAGACTAGAATGAAACATTTCAAATGACGTTTTTAAATGTTGAAAGTGTAGCTATTTCAAAATGAAGTATTTGCTTTTCGTTTCAGCATCTGTGAAGGAATATTATCATGACAATTGCTGATATTTAAACCTTTTATTTCCCATTTTGATAAGAAAACAGATGTCAAAATATCAGCGCTTCCCATGGGACAGGGATTTCAAACAGCAATAACCAGTGTCATTTTCAATAGCTTTTGCTCTGATGTTTGTATCTGCCTTCAAAACAACTGCTGTTGGTTTTCTGTCATTCAGGAAAAAAAAAAAAAGGTATGGAATTAGAAGATAAGGAAGGGACCACATTACTTAATCTAATCTGTCCCCCTCAGTATCATGTATACCTGATATATGTGCTGTTTAGTTATCAAAAATTACTTTCTGCTACAATCTGCTTTTTCCCAGGCTGGGAAGAGTCATGATGTATCATTCTAAATTTATATGTGCCTTTTACCACCAAGACAGAATTTGTCATACCTAATGTGAGTCATTTGAAGTTAGGCACCTAGCTGAAGCTAATCAGCCACTCTCTGTCAATAATCACAACAGAGGAAGAACTGTGTGTGTTCCCTCAGCATCAGTAGGCTCTACCAGAGAATGATTTCTCCATGGTAAGAGCACACAGAAAGACTCACCTTCCTAATTCTAGTACTCTCCTCTGATTATCATTGGGAAAGTTGATAAGAATAGGTGTCCATTCACTACCAAGTCTCCTCAAATAATGGAATTAACATTCTAAAAGAGGATGGTCATGAAAGCTAAAGGGCAACAAGTGTGCAGGATCAGTCAATATTAAGTGGTGAAAAAAATAACTGAAGAATGACATAGGATATAAAAAGGAGAAGTAAGCCTGAATTGATAAAAGAAAGTTAGTTCTCTACAGCCTTCTTGATTCTTTGTGAAAATCAACATGAAGTAAGAACTGACAACTCATTCTGCTTTTGAACATCCTTTTCTCTACAGTCCTGAGTCATAGAAGAAAAGATCTTTCACAGTGTTGCAAACTGCAGTGGCTTTGTACCCTTTGGCTCTGTTCAATGGTAAGCATATAAGTAGCTCCAGTAAGTTCAAACAAACTTTTACAATTTAGAACTTTAGGACATGTATTGTTTGGCATACTACAGAACAGTCTGGACTGTAGGAAGACTATGAATTAATCAACACTTTTTTCTTTCTGATGACAGGAGAAAGGAAGGGAAAAAAACCTGAGGACATTCCAGAGCACTGAACTACTGGATTGGATCGCTCCATGAAATTCAGTATTGACACACCTGCATAAAAACAATCTACACTTGTCTATCATGTTGATTCTAAATTCAAACTACACTAGTTATAGCATATGAGGATGAATGAAGAACAGGGTCCTGTTCTTTGGTAAGGTACTTGTGTAGATTAACCTGTGAATCTGTGGATTGTCTCAGTTACTGTATCTCACAAGCAAACTACAAATGTTTTGATGATGACAATGAAGATTCCCGGATGCTTGATTTTTTATCAAAAAACGCTACTACTGGAAAGCTAAGAATAAGAGGAATATACAGGACAGACTTCTATATATTAATAGCTGGCACGCATAGATTTCATTAAGCTGGGCTTTTTGCTTATTTGTCTGCAGAAACATAAGTGTGAGAACAAATACAGTAAATCTGGGGAAGTTTGTATTTAAGACAACTTAACTTGAGCTCATCAATCAAAAGTTAATCTTCATACATTTCTGCAATTTGAAACCTTCTGCATTCATGAGTTTTCCAAGATTCAGGCAATAACTAATCATTCCTATGGTTAATGAAACATCTATACATAGAGAAGCTGAGATAGAACACTTTAGGAACAAGATCCATTGCTCCTTGGCCTAAGTCAAACATCAACCAAATATGAAAGGAAAAAAAATGGAAAACAAAAATATTTTTAGACTTCATGCAGATGTTTATATTCTTATATAAATTAAGTATGCAACATCCTATATTATATTAAAAGTATCTTGATGGCAGTGGGTGTGTAATTCTATGTTCTATTATTTTCCATCTCAGCCTGAAAGAGAAAAGAGCAACCCTATTTAACAGCGTAACTCTTTGATGAGTTTTGCTGTTGATGGAAAGGCCTGCACTTTTTTCATGCAGGGAAGTCATGATGCCTTCTGTTTGTTTGTATTTTTTTAAACCACCAAATTTAATTGTTTGCTTCCCTGACTGTAAGGAAATAAGAAGATAATGAGTTTTTCATTGTTCACTAATTGTATACTAAAGATGAGAGAATCAGCCAACTGTAAATTGCTGCTTTACTGCAATGTTTGGATATTTCAGTGCAAATAGTCACAAATACATCTGTTCTTGCATAAAGTGAAACGTCTGTGTTATGAAAACAAGCTGACGTGGAGAGTAATAAAAAAATAACTATGATGACTTCTGTTGATTAGGATTTGGTGTTTTGTAAGAGTTGCTTTTGACATCTCAGAATACACTTGCATGTTTCAGCACCATAAAGACAGGCAATATTTCAGCAGCTTTTCTCACTGTATAGTATTTAGAATTGCAAACCTGGAGTTGATATTCACAGATAATATAAGATCTAAGTAAATTCTCAATGCAAAATGACAAAACCTGTTAAGGCTCAACAGGCACCGTCTTTTCCTTATCTTCGTTGTTTCTAAAAATAAAGGCTCCCAAGGTGAGTTAAGCATCAAAGCTGTGTTAACTTAGAATTTCCTGGCATGTGTGTGCTCTCATTTTTTCTGCCTGTTTTGGGAATGGGCTAGATTTAACATTCTAATCTCATCCAAAGTTCCCTCAAGGATTCATATAGAAATTTTAACCCCATTGAGTTTAATAGGAGCTTTAGTATTGATACAAAAGAGGCTTGGGTTTCATGTTAAAACTTTCACTCAGATCATCCATAATGTATAAGTTTCAGTTCAGTTCAGAAATGGTCTTAATCAGAAAACTCATTTCTCTGTGGAAAAGGAAGTGTCAGTAGATCCTGTTTCGTAATGGACTTCATCCAAAACCCATGGTAGAAAAAGAACACACTCCTGTAGACTTCTGGAGACTTTGAAATACTCTACATGCCTACTGTTGAAAATGCACTGCACTTCCAAAAAGTTTATCTGCACTGAATAAAATACATACTCTATATCAATACACAGAGAAATGTGTAATAGTTATTTCGTGATCACAAAATGCAGTAGCAAGGTTTCATAGCAGTAATATCAATTATGATACTTTCAAGCATTCTTTGCTCTATCTAGTTTTTCAAACTGGGTAAAAAGTAAGGAAAATCACAAATTCTACAAATACTTTAAACTTTTGAGATCTTTTTGTACTGAGAGAAGTATTTAACTATGTTCCTGGGTTGCATGTTGCATCTGCCCTGCTCTGCACCATTCTGTGACAGCTGGGAGAAGTCACTCCACATATTCTGTCTTCACCTGTGAGCTTGTGTCTCAGCTCATCTGAGACTGGCAGAACAACTACTGGGGATCATGGGTTAAAAAGAGTGTTTACAAAAGAAATTATTTGGGGGAAACTGGAAGCATAACATCTTTCACACAAGTTAGGCTGTGAACATTTTGGTTTAGGTGATTTGCTATAATGATTATTTAAGTGTTCTTGCTATCTAATGTTATGCACTCTAATCTTCTTTGGCTTTTTTTGTGCACCACACAATTTGCAGAGACTACTCAGGGTGATTTGGCAATGCCTTACATTTTCTGTTTATTGATTTCCATTATGACTGACAATTGCACAGGCTGAAAAGCAACAGAATACCTGATCCAAATACATTTAAAATCTTTCAAATTCTCTGCAGTCATTGTTTGAAGTCAGTTTTTTTGTAACAGCCTTCATGCCCAACACAGGAAGCTATGAATAGTTATTAAAAAGTTGTATGCAATTGTCTTCAGCTCTGTGCCCTTCCACTTTTTTTTTTTCTATTTTATTAAGGAGTAAAATGAAAGCATAGATAGTTCAAACAGTTTGGAAACAGCTTTGTGATAAGCCTATGCTGTCAGAACCATTTTTATATTTACTATTATTTTGTATTTTATATATCTCTTGATATCACATGTATCTAATCTGTGAAAAATCTCTTTATATATATTTATTATTTAAAGGTCATGTTTGCAGTCACTGGATGGAACTCATGAAGGTCAGATGGACAAGAAAGGCTAACTGTTTGAATGAGAATTAGAACACCAAATGTTTTTAAGAGAATGTTGAGGTGCCTCAATATTTTTAACCACCACAGTAGACTAGAGGGACTGATGATCACTGCTGTATTAATTAATAGACCCTACAGCACAGGTGATCTTAGGCAATCTCTGATCATGTCATTGAGATAAGGAATACTACATTTCCTAGGATTTATTAGCTCATTAAGACCTCTCCTTTGAAACCTTCTGAATTTCTGAATATTCAGCTTGTATGAATCACTACTGATCCAAAATCCCTTGAAGGATCCAGATAGAAATACCTGAGTTGCAGGTATTATCTGTAGAAAAGGAGACTGAGATAAGACTTCACTGCTTTCTGTGTCTCCTTGAAGAGGGGAAATGGAGAGGGAGCTGCTGGCCTCTTCTGGTAACCAGTGACAAAGCACATTGGAAGAGCAAAAAGCTGCACCAAGGGAGGTTCAGGCACTGGGAAAGTGTCTTCATCTTGAGTGTGGTAAAACACTGGACAAACTTTCTAGGGAGGCAGTTGATACCCCATGCCTGGTCAGTGCTCAAGAGAAGTTTGGACAATGACCTCAATAATATGCTTTAAATCTTAGGTAGCTATAATGTGGTCAGGCAGTTGGATTTGACTATAGGTTCCTTCCATCTGAATGATTTTACTCTATTTCTCATTACAATTCTGCAGTGACTAGTAATATTTTCTGCATTCCAGCTACAGAAATCCTACAACAGCCAATGAGCTAAACTCTTCCAAAGAGTTCATCACTTGCCTGCTTGAAAAATACAACGGGAGGAGGATCTGGAATAAAGATGTATGTGTCTAGATGCATTTTAGAATTTGCTTAGTGGTGAATGTCTGAGTTTATGCTCAGCACTTATTACCAAAAAAATACTGATGGTCATGATAGTGTTTACTGCTTGGATCAACGATCAAAAAAGCTGAGAAAACCCCCTGGAAAAACTGGTAAAATTCATTGATCTTCAGCCTTCTGCTGCAATGGGATTTTTGCCATTCACTTCACACTAAAAAGGACAGTTCCTATCCCTGCTTGTGTTTGCTGAATCTTTTCTGTCTCCTCTTGGTTTGTCTGTTTCCAGGTCTGGAGAGAGTCCAGTTTCAAAGCCCACAAAGGAGTATCACTTCATCCCTACTAGAGGAGACTGCTGGAGGCATGATTTCAGTTGGAGTGCCTCTACCAAAAAAACACAAGTCCAACCCATCTGCAGCCAGAGCAGAATATGCCCAGCCACTCTTCTCATTGCCACTTTTCCTTTCATACCTAGAAACCTGAGAGACAGTTTGCTTAGACTAATGAACTCCTAGAGGTGACTTCTTATAGGAACTACACAAAACAGAAAAGCTGTAATAAAATGACTTCACACAAGGTAAAGAAAAAAAAAGCAATTCTCTTTGAAAAAAAATATATAATTTTTTTTTCCAGCTTTTTTCCTTCCCTCTAGGACAATATTTATTGCATACTTCAGCAGCTACTATCGAGTGATGAGTCTATCAAATGATAATGTAACTGTTGACTTCATTTATTAAACTTCACAAGGGCCAGACATGAAGTGTAAATAGAAAAATCACTGTCTCTGAATGCCAACAATGATAATTGCAGCTACGGTTACTGTGAAGGCAGTGGAGTGCTTTGCAGAGTAAATGAGAGGCAGGTTTTTATTCAGTAGATAAACATCCTGCTATAGTTCTGAGCAAGCAGAGAAACAACATGGACAACACAAGTGTTTAGCAAAGGCACTGTTCATCGTTTGGTTAGTGGAAGGGAAATGGTGTTAATGAAATAGTCAAAACATGGGAAAAAACAGTGAACAATTCATTACAGAAAATGCAACTCTGCACGTAAGATATAGAAGTCTAACTTTCATGCATAAATACAAAACTGAAATGTAAGCTTTGAGCAATTTTTGTAAGACTGAATGACCAAAAATGTAATGCTTGGGGTATTGCCAAATAAGTTGAATGGGATTTGTATCACTCTGTTTACAAACTTTTTCTTAGGTGTCTCATTTAGCAAGTGAGAATTACTATTATGCCATGAGCTGGAAAGTCTAGGAGAGGCTCAGTTTGTCATCCTCCCCACGGTCAATGTTAGGGATAGACAGACAAAATAGCCAGTGCTGAGCCACCAGACCATTCTCAGCATCTCCTCCATTGCTCTTGCAGGAGATGTAAAGGAGGTAGTGTACTTCACGAGGAAATAAGAGAGGGTTGAGCTCAAAGACTGTGCTTTCTGACAGATTGAATTCTGCCACCCCAAAGAGTAAGGAGAAAGTTTAATTCTTCTCCATCAACGATGATAAGTCTAGAAGCAGTCTTCATTTTACCACCATCTTTTTTGACTAATGTCAGCTGAATCAGACTGTTCATCTGTGTCACCATTTCTAAAGTGACAAAATAGCAATAGTACTTTTTCCCCATTATGATCTCAGATAGAAAGCATTTTAGTAGTACAGAGTTGACTTCTTCCTACGAAACACCTTATGGTAGGAAGGAAGGCTGGAAGAAGTACGATTTCTGAATATGTCTGAAGAATATTTTTTTCTTTTTTTCTCAGCACTAAAAGATCAGGAGCAGATTTCAGGATAGGTGGTAAAGACCAGATGCTATTGACAAATTAATAAATCTTCAAATAATAACAAGAGAAACTTCTCAATTGAACTCTGAGTGAATATTTTTTGATAGTGGGTCAAGCTAGCATATGGTTGGCTTATATACTGGGATGAAAAAATGAGTCTGAATAGAAGCAATCAGAACAAAATCTGTTAAGGAACAGACAGCAAAAATACAATCAGTGGAGACAGAAAATTATACTGACAGATGATAAAAGCTGATAAATGATAAATAAATGATTCAGCTTTTTAATTTCTTTTTAACAGGAGTTCAAGCAATTTTCCTCCATGCTACAGCACTTCATAAACTTTTGATAGCTTAACTTGCTGATAAAAAGGGAAGTCATTTAATAGTTAAGTACCTTATGCACATATAAAGCACAACACAAAACATCTCACTAATCCTGTTTCCAGAAGGGCTGTCCTTTTGCATTGCTTAATCTCTCATTTGCATCAAAACAAAGTATATCTAGACATATTTATATGCACATTTTGGCGAGAGTTTCTGCCATGTTACACACTGCACTGCAAGAAGGAATTGAAATTAAGCAGAGGGATTGAAAAACCCAGACAGATCACCAAAAGAGCTGCAGCAGGAAAGCCTCAGCTTATTCAGTTTGCGGATTACTCCTTAGACACATTTTATAGGAAAAGTTCAGAGAAGATATCTGCAACACAGGTGTTATCTTCCACCCGCTACTGCTGTCCATTGCTGTATCTCAAACCAGAATGAACCAAGTAGAGCTGAAACAGCAGAACAAATTGTACAAGAACTTTTCACTTGCTTCAGTGCGAACTCCGTCAGGTTAATTCAAAAACAACTCTGAAACAAATCCTTTGCCCAAGTCCATTACCTAGACCTTGAAATATTCAATGAATAACACAGGTAAAACATCAGTAAAAACTGTATCTCCAATAGAACAATGGAAAATCTTCTACGTATGATGGTGGAATTAATGTAGCAAACACAAGAGCTGAAAAACTTGCAGTTATTATAAGTGATTACAACCAAACTCAGTGCATAGTGTTACATACGTCAGGCTGCCTTTTGCTATTCTTGCACTCTTTTGTAGAAGAGTCAGTGTGTGGAAAGAGGATATTTAGTTGGAGAGCCACATTTGATATCTCAGTATTGAGATAGCTGTGTTTGTATAAGTGGATATACATAGGTTGCTACAAAAGTAATGCTTCCCATTTATTTCAGTGAAAACTGCACCGATACAAAGAGCACAATAACACCTATTGACACAGCAAATTCTCAGCTACAAAGTGCTATTTTTCACCACCATTAGCTTTGCATTTTTGCCAACACTAAACAAAAACCTGCATGCCACGTTCATAAAAATCTGCACAATCAGAGGTGACCCACTGTTTCTGCCATCACTGATGAAACGCACCAAGCACCATATCAGTGTGCTCACATCCACTGTTTGGTATTCATCAACATTCAGCAAACATTAGTGAATGTTAATGGGTGCAATTTTTAATTCATTGCAGAATTCAGTTCCACACCTTTGCTTGATATGGACTTCCATGTCAGACAGCCCTTCTGCTGCCATCTGTCATATGGCAACAAAATGTACTGGGATACTGGTGAGAAGGTTCAACCACAACTGCCATACGAACAATGTCTGCCTCTGACATTGTGGGCCAAAACTGTAAAATAAAAGACTTGTGGAGCAGCTCTCATGTGTCTTTATTTGTACAGTTGAGTGAACTCAGAGAATTTCAACAAAGCTCCCATCAATTAACTAAAGTGGCTGTGAAATCTGTTCATCTCATTTTGCTTTTCACCTTCTAATTCATAAGAGAAGTGACATCTTCTGAGTTATTTTAATAATTCTAATGTGATCTCTCCATTGTTGCCAGTAACTAGATTTTATTTTGTCTAAGTACAGAATAGTTTCTATGGACTCATTTGCATGCTTTGAGAACAGCAAGAGCAACAATATAAAATAAAAATGAATCTTAGCTGATTACACTCCAAGCTGTTGCATAATCATGTCTTGCAGCAGTGGTAATTTTCCTTATATACAAATATTTAATTATTTACAATTATGTATCATACATAAAAACTGTAGTTGACCTCAAAGTGTCTATCAATAAAGCTCAAAACAAATTGCAATGTGAGAAATAGTCAGAGGAGATTTAGGTGCTATGTAAAAAAAATGTAAGTATTCCCAAAATGTGACTAAAAAACTGTCCACATTCAAGGGAGCTAAAAATTCCATCTTTATCAAAAGGAGCCACACCAGGACTATTATTTTACAGATTTTTCAACATGTTTTTTGAACGGCAGTAGACAAGAAGAGGACAGCCAGTCACCTCACTCACTCACCAACAGCTGGAGAATGTTCTTGGTGCAGCTAGACAAAACTAGAACCTAAACCCCTCTTACTGAGAAGAGTGTTTCTCTCCCAGAAAGGGAAGAAGATTTGGGAATTCATACTTTTTAGCATTTGTTTGGCCAGTAGAAGTGACTTCCTGGTCAGAAGAATCAGACTGTCATGCCATAGTCAAATCATGCCACTGTACTCATCACTCCCAGTAGGACAGAGCTTTTATCTCACCCACCAACTGCTAGAGTGCCACAACTGTTTCCCTGGGAATCCAGTGGCCTAACACTGGAAATGGAAGTGTCCTCACTGGGCAGCCTAACTGTGAAACCTCTTAGTGAGCAGAACCCTCCATTGATAAAAAGAGATTATACTGTTCTTTTCATACAAGGATGCATTTGTTCGTTATGACTAAGTGCTCAAGCTAACAAGACTGGTGGTGGTGATTTCATGTGGAATTTAGCCCAATAGACAATAAAAAAGAGGTGCAGCTAATGAAGGTAATGTTTAAAGAGTCTTTTCTCCCTCAAAGAACAAACTTGTTTGTCAAATAAAGTCTTATTAAAGATTAAATTAATAAAACATTTCTCTCTTCTGTATTCTGCAGGCAAGTCCAAGTTGTACATTTGCATTTCAACTTCATATCTCTTCGTGGCTTTCTACACCTATATAAATAATGAGATGGTTTCAAGAATTATAATCCTAGATGTCTTTCCTAGGCATGAAATGTCAGGATGTATATATTTACATTTCCTATAGAATACATTACTTCATGGAAGAAAAGATAACAGAGGAAATATAATATGTGTGAAAGAGGGCAGAATGAAGTGCACAGAATTTTTAAGCTCCCTAAAACATCAGTATAAAAGATTTTCTTCCTAGAGAAGTAGAAATCAATTTGTAAAGTAGTAGAACAATGGGATGTGCTTAAGTCTTTATAGAGTCATCCTCAAGTGTCATCAAATGGACGAAAAAATCCACAAAATCCACACAGATTGCATGAGTTAACTATGTTCAGATTATGATTTGCACTGGAAAGAGGATTATCCCCGCATTGCTATTGTGGATGGTACAATCAAGGCAGAAGTTGCTTTTCAACCAGCTGAAATGAAAACAGCTTAGACTGGACACCCTGGTTCATGTAAGGTAGAGGTGAAATTAGAAAAAGGCTGATCTGAATGACTGCGACTGTAGGGTCTGTGAAATAGAGCTTTTCAAAATAATGACAGTGAACAGTGTGTTTCCAGCATGTTGCATTACATTATGATTCAAAATCATAATAACATCTCTACTTTTATGGAACTATAATGTTGAGAGAAGTTTCTGTCTGAAACTTGAAATACACATCTTTAAGTCACTTCAATAAGTTGCTCTAATAAGGCACAGGTTCAAGACCTTTTCAGAATTAAGGCATTTCCTAGCAAAACATACACTTTGTTACACACAATTACACAGAATTAAAAGTTTATCATTCCTCAACTGTGCTGCAGTAAGTATATGTTCATACATGAGCTCAGTTTGCTATAATATAAAATCCAATAGTCTAGCTGAAACTTTATATTTCTCACGTCACTTCAATTAGATAATTTGCAGCAATCAAAACATATTCTAAGGTTCTCAACTAAATAAATGAATAATGTAATAAAATCCAACCACATTTGTCTGTTGCAGCTACAGTAAATACTAAAAGTCACAACTCCATTGATGCAGGAACACATACAAGGTTTGTATTAGACCTCAGAACACATTGGTTCTTTCAGTGGCTGCACTCCTGGGACTCAAGCTGTCTTTCCACAGAAGTGAGACACTATACAATTCCATTTTTGCTATTTGAGAACTGCAAAGTACTAGTAAATATTTTACTATCCATTTTATGATTTTTTGTAAATGAAGTGCATAAAGAAGCTAAAGAGATTATAGCATTTTCTGTATTTCTATTCCTTCTTTACAACCCCCCAAACAGTAGGTGAAAATCTATAAGTTTATCCATAATGTGCAATGATACAGCACATAGATTCTAATAGATGGTATTATAATGCATAGACCTCCCGAAGCAGAGGCTGAGGAAAATGCATTTCACTGCATGCAGAGTTGGAAATACACTCGTCAGCTAAGCATTTTAACAATATTACATTTATAATAAAAAGAAAATCGTTGTTATTATTCTTGGTTAAGTTCCATGTGATTGCTAAGGTATTTGGCTGCTGCTCTGATAGAAAGGTCATGAATTGTCCAGACCACAAACTTCACAGGAAGAAATGGTGCGTTGCTCTACTGACAGTTAATTTTAGTCCTGTGTGTTCATTAACAAGAAAGAGACATTTTTAACATCGCTGAGAAATTCCCATTCAGAACCGAGTGTATGTAAGAAGATATTTTATAGCATTACTTATTAAATCTTTTTTTAATCAGTTCTTATATATCTTTGCCTTCCTTAATTACTTCGTCAATATCTATGGTGTTGAATTGTTTTTGCTAGAGTAAGCAATCAATGATATGATTAGAACGATACTCAATATGATCTTCCTTACTTGGGCTTATATTTCGGGTGGACTAAATCACCCTGTAGGGGTGAGGTGGCTATTTTCAGTTTATCAAAGAAATAGACACAGACAAATTGAATAACAAAATAGAGTGAAACACTGACTGCTATTTCAGGACTCTTGTCTATTCAAAAACAGCCAACAGCTCAAAAAAAAGTATGTTAGCAAGGCTTGAAATGTAGTAGTGTAGGTGGATGGCAAATTGGTTGTGGCAGTAGACTGAATGCGTGTTTAAGTAAAAGCATACTTGTCTTACCCTGCTCTGCTAGTCAACACCTTTTAGCTAAGAAAGTGTCTGCAACAAAAAGATGAATGTAGAGATCCTGCAAGAAATATAAGGACAGGTTCCCTGAAAGGACAGAAGGAAAGTGAAATACAGTTTAGTGACCGAGAGATGTAAATGGAGTTTTTCAAAGAAAGGGTGAGTTACCCTAGTGAAGGAGAAAGTTGACAGGCAAGGATCTGCGGTACAGCTCAGCTTGCAAACAGCAGGCTGTGATTTATTAGGAAGGCTCAATTTATATCTGTAAACTTAGTGAGCTACGGTAGCTTTCAAAGTTTTTAGCTTCACAAACACAGTAGATTATGTTAGTTTTTCTCTGGTCACATCTGTGACCCTGATCCATGCTCAATGCCTGAAGTGGAAGAAGCATTATAAAAATACTCACTGTCATAAAACCTCATAGAGGTGATAAGAGTCTTTCTTAACACAAAGCAGATAGGATGAGTGCTTTTGAATAAACTACCCTGCTGGGGTGATTGTATTGACTGGGAGAAGAGGGATAATCATGCACTGATTTGACTTTTTTCTTAATCAAATATAGTCCTGAATTTTATATGCAAGAAAATCTAGTGAATACATTTATTACATTTGTATAAATGTATGCACTGAGACAGTTGTACCTAGTATTTATACCCCTCCTGTCTCCTCTTTTTCTTTTTCTGCTCTGTGATGATACTTCCAGCATTCCTTCCTAAAGATGGTTGCATTGTAGAAGTATGACATCATTTATGTGATCAACTGATCCAACCAACATAGCATGATGCAAATGCATCAGGTTCTATCTCTATCTTTATTTATTATTGCATTATTCAGTATAGCTGAAGCAGAGATGTTTATTGTATTCTTTCAAACATGAGATAGAGTCCAGAGAGCATAGGATTATTCAGAATAAGAATGTTTTAAGGATTCTAGAAGTACAAATCAGGGAATAATAACCACAAGAAACTGATACCAAATGCTCCTAATTTCGCACAAGAACATCAAAATAATTCATATTCTAGTCAGCAATTTCCATCTCCTCTTCTTCCCTTAAGAAGCATCCCACTGGGATTTGATTCCCACTTACAATATGACACACTGAACAAAGGCTCAGAACAAGAGCCCCAGCTAGCAGAGATGGGAGTCCTGAATGTGACAGTGTCTGTCAGATCATCTTAAAAAATTTGATGATCACACAGGTTGAAACTCATAATTTTTTCTTTGACCATCCTCCACTGTTCAGAGAAAGAAGACTCCAGGATTTTTCAGGGGTAAGCCTTCAAACCTACAGAACTATATAACCAGTTTCAAGGACTGCAGCTGGAGATAGCAGAGTTTAGAGAATGCCCTCCCACTCAGACACTGCAAAGTTCTCATTCCTGCACTGTATGCATTACTTCTGAACAAAAAAAACCCCACTACCTCGTTTCCAGAATTATTCATTGAGATCTATGAAGACAATCATCAAAACTATAATAATTTGATAGTCATTCTGTGGGGTCCCCAAAACAAAGTCAGGCCAGTGAAGCAGATCCATATCTTTTAAGAACAGTATGGAATGCAAGTACATCCCATACTTATCCTTCGTATGGAGAAAAGAGATGATAAAAGGAGTTACAGAGGCTGTATTTGTAACAAAACATCAGAGCCGAATGTTAACTGATGTATAGTAATTCCTGTGGAAATAATCTGGCATACCAAAAAAAACTGCAGCAAGGAAGTGCCACTTTGGTAAACTTTGGTAAACTTCGTGATCACAGCACAAGACAAGAACATTTGCTCAACCCCAAACTACATCTTAGCAATCTTTATCGAGTGTAAGTCTCGCATGATATGCACAAGTATGAATCTCGAATTGCTCTGTACTAATCTGGTAGAATACAACTGAGGTATCAAAATGCTGTCCAAAAAGTGAGCTACACAACAGAAACAGCACAGCTGATATATGCAAAACATAAGAATATTTGCTGAACCGAGCCATAGTCATATTTCAGTCCCCTGTTTAAGCTTAGGCTGGCTAGGCTAACTGCTAGATTAAAAGAACATTTTTCTGAAGAATAAAGATATATGGAAAAGCTCATATCAAATATTATGAATTGTTATTTGTTAAATGGATAATAATAGGGAATTTTCTAGCATTTAAGTAATCTGATTGAATGACAAGCAATTTTCCCCCTGATTAATTCTCCAATAAACAGTATTGTGACTTAGCTTCACATTCTAGGAAAGCCTGTTGGTGGTGTTAGCACTAAAGCTCATCCTCACAAATCTCATCCTCTGTTTTTCCCACTCTGTGTCCATTACCATTTAAAGATGCTCCTCCCCCTCTTTCTTCCCTGATGCAGTCTGTTTTCTTCTAGAAATCAGAGGAGACCGCTATAGAAAGAAATTGACTAGACTGACGAAGTATTTGCTTCAGTAGAGAGCTAAGTCTCATTAAGGAGCTATTTAAATGTTTCCTCTGCTACCCCCTTACTTTGGGTTTTGTTTGTGTTGTTGTCAGTCTCGATATCATGAGCAGAAATCTGCTTTCTTAAAACTCGTCCCAGTGACTAACTCCTCCTTTAGTACTCCTGAAATCAGCCTCAGCCCTGAAGACACTCTCTGCATCCTGACACAAAATGTAGACAGGACATACATGGGTGTCTCCTAAACTTTCTTTCTCTACAGGAACTTCAAAAACTGAGATTTAATTTTTCACAGACAACTGGGATGCATTTCCACTTCAGTTGGATGAAGTGCTTGATTTCTAACAGCAACACAGGCTGGTTTATTTTAAAAAGCTGGACAGTCTCAAACCCTGTTTATAAATTCAGCTTGG
This sequence comes from Odontophorus gujanensis, assembly GCA_013399175.1. Lineage (NCBI taxonomy): Eukaryota > Metazoa > Chordata > Aves > Galliformes > Odontophoridae > Odontophorus > Odontophorus gujanensis. The sequence continues at coordinate 121,537 of VXAB01001708.1, forward strand.
TTTTGTTGGTGCTGTTTTGCTTTTTGCTTGCAAGGGAGATGTGCCAGCATATCCATAAGAAAGAAGAAGCTGTTACTCTTTTTCCACCACTACAATGCAGTGAGGCTCTGCCAGATAAAGAAGTTTCTGGGACATTGGCACAACCATCTGCTCTGTGACAATCCAGCTCTCTGTACTTTGCTCATCAACTGCAGTATTACCCATGAGAGTCATTTGGAATGTATTAGCTTTCACCCTCGATATTCAATATAGCAATAACAAGGCAAAATATGTTTGGAGGTTTGCTTATTTTTTTCCAATTTTTAGTTCTGTGCAATTGAAAACCACAGTGTTTTCCTTTCCAGTCTGCTCTGTAGTCAAATAGCATTTTAAAAGTACATGAAGCGGCCACAGGGAGAGTCATTTGCAACGGAAATGGTCATTAGAAGGAAAAGGTCAGCTGCCTCCTTCCCTGGCTTCTCTAGAGAAAGACCTGTTTCCTTTCCCTTCCGTTTTTCAGTCTCGTGCCCACTGACAAGCTTCTATCTTTCACTTCAAGACGTGATAAGCCAACAGAAGTCCATTTTTATTTTTATTTTTGATCTAGCTATTTCCCTGTGGACATCCTTGTCTCTAGAAGTCCTAAGGACATTTCCTTCACTGAGAGGCTTTTATTTCAGATCCATTAGCCTGTTTAGATGCTATGCTTTGTACATGTAGCAGAAAGCAGGGATATGACCTTAAGTCCTTCCTTCTTTGCAGGATTTAACAACCTACCTCACCTCACCATGCTTTCAAGCAGTCTTGCATGAGGTAAAAGAGACAGGTTGCCCTTGATGCAGTCTATCCTGCTGGTTAATCTGTCTCATCATGACAGGCTCCTCTCAGGGTTGTGCTGACTTGTAAAAAAAGAATAATGATAGAAGTCAATGTGACTGGAAAATATGTGATTAAAAGGTTTGATGTTTTGTTATTGAAGCCAAAAGCAGACTTTGGTTACAGTAGTATGGGAAATACGTTTAACCAAAAATGGCATTGAAGACTAAGATGCAGAGAATCTATGTGTACCTCAGATACAACAGTAAAGGAATAAAAGCTCTTGCTGGATAAGTTTGAGTGAGACTGAGTGAGGAACAAAACCAATAGGATTTCCATGATTTGTACTATGAAAAACAAGCGAATATTTACATCTAGTGAAGTTGCGTGAAGTATCCACATTCATTGCTCATAAAGACCAATTTGTTGGACAGCTGGCTGGAAAGTTCATAGAATAATTAAGGTTGGAAAAGACCACTAAGATCACTTAGTCCAACTATCGGTCCTTCCCATCCCTATTATGCCTATTAAACCATGTTCCTCAGTGTCATATTTACCCTTTTCATGAATGCTTCCAGGGACAGTTTCATAGATTCATAGATACATTAGGTTGGAAAGGACCTACAAGATCATCTAGTCTAACCATCCTCCTATCACCATCCCTACCACTAAGCTACTAAATCAAATCCCATAGCACCTTATATAAACGCTTCTTGAACAGTGCTAGGGATGGTGACTCCATCTCTCTGGGCAGACATACAGCACTTCTGATTACCAAATAATATTAATAATGAAAAAATGAAGTCAAATTTGATAGACTGAGAATGCTCTGGCAATGGCCAAAGAGGGATATATACCCTCGTGGTTAAAGTCTCAGCAGTACTGACACTTCTCCATCTGACTGGAAGTGAAAGCAGTGCTTTGAATTGCCTGAGTGAGGATTTAATACTTGTTCTCTCAGATCCAGGCATTCATGAACACATCCTCTCTCAAGCCTACAAGTCTCACTGAAGCTGAAAGCTCAGACTTTAAGCTGAAAAAACCCAGACATTTGGAAACAATTCCTGATTTATTTTTTTTTTCATTTGCATTGAGATATCAAAAAAATTTCAAAGCTGCAAGTATTGCCTGGAGTGATCAGCATCCAGCATTTCATTAAGGGCTCTAGTGGTGCAAAGTGCAACCTAAGCAATATTCACATCAATAGATGGCAATCTTAATAAATCCTAAATAGCAGAAATATATTTATTTGTGGTTCTACTTGGGTTTTGACACACCAACCTATTGCATTCTCTTTCCTCTAATGTATATTTTCTGAAAGTTGTAAAATGTGTGTCTTTTGCTCTCTTTCGTGAGATAAAATTGAGCATTGCACATTTGTAGGGTTGCATATATGCAATCTGTCTGTGGTAGATGTTCAAAAAAGTGAATGAAGCACAGCTTCTAAGAATCACACTAGAAACACGAAACCAGTAAAGATCCGAATGGTATATACTTCATACTTGGTACAGCTCACCATTAGCCTCAGGCACATAAAAATGCATATTCTTTCAAATACAACTGTGACAGATCACTATAATAAAAAGTCAGATAACAGTCACAGTCCTTAATTCTACCAATCACATTACCTGGTCCAGACATTTCAACCCAGAACAGATCCAGAATGACCATTCACTCTCCTTTCAAGTATTTGTCCCAGGAAACTTACTGTATGCTATGACCTGTAAGTTAAGTTGTATTTTTGCAAATCTATTATAAACAATGATCTTGGATATTGCTGTGTTAGAAAACAAATGCACTAATACCATAGGTTTTAATGAGATAAGCTCTCTTTTTCTCGTCTGCCATTTCCATCCAAAGCAAAATTTAGCTGAAGCACAAAAAAATATCAAAATGGGAGCTAAAAAGCTATACTTGGTTTAGATGTTTTAAATGATTTCATGATTTCATATATGCATACACACACACACATGCAATTTGTACTATAGATAGATAGATATATATCAGATCTCCATTTGTTTTACCTGGAGAAGAAGAGAAAAAAAATCTCAGGAAAGCATCTAAAAAAAAATTGTAGCGGAATAAGTGACACTTCTATGCTTTGGACTATTAAAAAAAAAAGAAAAAGTAATAAATAACAATAAATCTCCTCTGAGAATTAAGATTGTCACCTTTCCGGGAAACTCAAAATTAAAAAAGCAGAATATTTTTGTCTGGTTTTAGAAGTTACTGCAGCATTAATACACTTCATTGATGACCAAAATATGTTTTAGTTCCTCTGATAGAAGTTTACTTTGTGCTGCAAATCTATGAACTAGGACTCTGAACCATTAGATTCAAAGTAGGTATCGCTGATTACCAAAAAAAGGGAAATGAGACCAGCCTGTAGCTTTGATGTTAGTAGGTATACAATATGAGTGTTTTTTTTCCCCTAACATTCAGAAGGCAGCTTCTATCACCACTGCCATAACTCAGATGCCGCTGAAATGTACGGAATTTCTGACAACTGCTTAATTCAGGACAGAGTTCAAACTGTTTCCAGTTCATTCTAGAGATCAAATACAATCTGAGCAGCGCTGCATCTGACATATAAGAGCATAGTCATGGGAAATCTTTCATCTTCATTACGGATTTTTAGCTATATGCCATAAAATTGCCACATATAAGCCTGTATACACACACAGTTGTCAAGTACAAGTATCAAAATCACCTCATATTTCAATAAATAATTACTATTTTTGTCACATGAAAAGAAGTAAGATCCCAGAAACCTCAAGGTAGCCACTGTTCTACTGATCAGAACTTTGGCAGAAATGCTTTGTTAGCCAGTATTGAACATATTTTTGTTCTGAAAACTGAAAAAGACAAATCTAAATCCTGTTCCCAGAGGCACATTGCACAAAAGAAAATTCTCATTTAAAAAGAAAATTGGCCAAAAACAATACTTTTTTCTCTTAAAATAGCATAGGCACTTACTAGTTGTGTTAAGCGCAGCACCGATAAGCTACAAAGGTAAACGCTGCAGTATTCTAACAAAGCTGCTTCTAAAGCATACAGGCAAGGGGCACTCACAACCAAGACACCGACAAAAGAAATTTAAGAAGCTTTTATTAGCTACTTAAACTGCAGCATCACTATTCTCAGACCTAAAATAGGATTTCAAGGGAGTGTGAAAATGGTTTATTTCTTGAGTGAGGTCCTAGTCAGCTGCTCTTTATTCCTACCCTGAGAGGCACAGCAGGAACCATTTAAAGGCATGATGTTACCTTGACTACAGTAATCTGCATTATATCCTTTTGTTTTAAGGCCATGGCCTGCAGCAGGGTAGCATAAGACACTGCTTATATCCTGACTGACACTCTTCCACATTGTTTGGGAGGAGGATTTATAAAGATCATTGTCTGACCAGGGATGAGATCACCCAGGGCAAGCAATTTGCACCCAAGCCTTTTGAAATGTGGGAAGAAGGCAGTCTCAAGGAATGAGTATGTAGGAACGGCAATTCATGGAAGATATCAATGCACAGTTGCTGGAGAAAAGCAAGGGCTAACTCTGGTTTTTGGCTATCGGCATACTTATTTTCAGTCCTTGCACCATACTTATTTTCATTCTTTGTACCAGTTTTCCATCCTGGTAACTAAATTCAAGTATCAAATTACTAAGACTAGGCAAAAATGTTTACGTGCAGGAACCTGGTGCATTGTCCTTGCAGCTGCAATGGAACTGGGTCATTGCCATGAATACTTTTTTTGGAAATGTAGACTTTTTAAAATTTGTTGAGAGCCAAGGAGGTGAAGGATCAGTCAAACCATCTTCTCTATTCCTGTGTTCATTAACCACTGATGCCGAGAAATCCGACATAGTTACTTGACACACCAATGAAATATGTCATGCCTTTATTACAGCGCTGGGTACATGGGGGATCTCTCCACCAAACATGCACACTGAAGAGAGAAATGACTACACATTTAAAGGCATAACACATTAATATTCATTACATTCCAAAGATGGACAGAAATTCCAAAGTGAGTGACATCTCCGGTGGTCATAGGATTAAAGCTAAAAGTAAATTTCCAGATGTTAAGGGGATTACATTATGCCGCCAGCAAATCTGCCTCCTTATCTTCACAGACTTCCCCACTGAGTTGCAAACAGCAATTCCACTTATCTTCTCTGGACCATCCATTGTGCTGTAAACAACCACCCTACCATCACCCCACCATTGTGTCCTCCTTATCTTCATGGGGCCACCCTTGTATTGAGTTGCAAACAGCAGCTCTCTTCAACAGTACCTGTATTTCTATGGTCCCTGAGTTTCTTTCTAAAGTTACCTGTTTGCTGAAGCTATGATGCCTAGTTTAGATTCAATACAATTCAATTCCTTGATTCACCACTTGCTATTTAATTCTTGACTTTCAGGACTGGCTTTTCATTGCAAGCTGTCTCTGTATCCCTGCTAACAGAGACTATACAAGGCTGCCCATGAACCCTACCTTCACAAAGTATGGTCTTGCTTAAAAGTGAAATAGCTTCTGCAGGAGAGAGAAAGACAGGAAGAACTTATGGAAGATTACTATTTATAAATGCAAAGATTTATTTTAGTCGTTTTTACACAATCTTCATTAATTTCTAATGCATATATCACTGTAGTATCAAATGCCCTGTAAAGAGGAAGATACTTTGAAACTCAAGATGAAATACTCTTTTCCATTCCCAGGTAAGCTGTTTTCAGGCTTAACAGAATCATATTTCCAAATAATTCCATCCCATTGGAAGAAATGTGTCAAGACAAGGCAGCTCAGGGAAACTAGCAGCCGAACTGAGTTCTTTGAAACAGAGCAATATGGGTGAAAAACATAATAGAATCATGGAACCGCCTGGGCTGGAAGGCATCTTGTAGATCACCTGGTTCCAACCCCCCTGCCACGGGCATCACCACCAGATCAGGCTGCCCAGGGCCTCATCCAAGCTGGCACTGAACATCTCCAGGAATGGGACATCCCCAGCTTTTCTGGGCAACCTGTGCTGCTGCACTGCCAGTGTTACTGGTTTAAAACTAAATTATGGGAACTTGTGTCTCTTGTAACTCATAAAATTATAAAATGGCTTAAGTTGGAGGGGTCTTTAAAGACCATCTAGTTCCAAACCTTTTCTGGTTGCCCCTCACTAGATCAGGCTACCCAGGGCCTCATGCAACCTGGTCTTCTCTGGGTAGCCTGTGCCTGTACTTCACCACCCTCTGAGAATTTCCTCATAACATCTAACCCAAGTCTCTCTTTCTTTAGTTTAAGTCCATTACCCCTTTTCCTATCACTATCAGACCGTGTTAAAAGCTGGTCTCACTCCTCATTATGAGCTCCCTTTAAATAGTGAATTGCTGCCTCCTCCAGGCTGAACTCAGCTGCCTCAACATTTCTTCATAAGAGAGCTCCTCCAGCCCTCTGATCATCCTCATGGCCTCCTCCGGACCCAGGTACAAGTTGTTGTCCAAACACCAGAGAAATTAGAATGGATGGTTACATGAACTTGTTTCAGTGAGACTGAAAAAAAGCCACAGCATGGAAAAAAAGAAATCCCCAAATTGCTGATAATTTGTCTGTTTAAATACAGGAAATATGAGGGGTAGAAAACCTAATTTTCTTGGATACAAGATGAGAAGCCCTAAGGTAGATTGGTTTGGAAAACTTAATGTTTTTAGAATCACCAGACACAACAGATGAAAAAAAATATATTCTCAGTAGAATGAAAATTTCACATTAAGTTGACAACTAAAAAAAACGTAGAACTTCAGTTTTCAATATTCCCCTTCTACCACTCCAGTGTCTTACAAGTTCTGGTTCAGCAACTTGTTCCTATCCTGCATATATTAGCGCAATTCAGCTGAGTACTGTCCTGAAGAGATTAATTTTAAGTGTAGGAAAAATAGCTAGAGTTACTTAACTCACCAAAACTGGTGATGCTCCCATTAGACCAACAACTGGAATATTCCTGCTTTCAACCATGGAGCTACTCCCACCAGTAAAACACCCCTCATACTTAAGAGGTTATACAAGCTTATTCTCTGTCCAATTACTTCAAGGTACCGTAATTTAACCAAGCAGAAAAAGGTGAAAGTCTACCTGCAGCACTAGAAACCCACTTTAATCATTCTGAAATGATTCTGTTTGAATGAATCTGAACTCTCAGGGAGAAGAGAAATAAATTGGTTGTCAGACAAGAGTTACAAGGAGCTGTAAGTCTTCAGGCCAGCTGTAGCCAGGTTGGATGTTTAACCTTATTTAACCTTTTAAAATGTTCATGATAGTTGCATGTGAAGCAAAATCAGAAATGAAAATTGTTTGGCATTTTATTACTTGAACTAACATGATCACAGCTTTTGGTAAAAGGAAGACTGACAAAAAGTGTCTGTAAAAATGAGTCATGTTTTATAAATTTTTCAAACTTCTGACAGTTTTGTGCTGTAAGAGGCAAATAAGATGAGAATGTTTATTAAATTTCATGAAATGTATTGACTTCTTACAATTGCTTCAGGACTGCTGATTCCACTTCAGTATTTGTTGTTGATATTAGCCAGAAAGTATGTTAAATACATTTAAGGAAAATTATGCTAATTTTATTTATTTATTTTCTTAATGATAGATGTTGGACTACAATCTGAGTAAGAATATATTTTAGCAGTTATAAAATCTTAATGTTTTTGAGGTGTATGTTATGTAGATCTTCCTGTATCTGTTACTGTAGCTCTTGTACTTAGCATGTAAAACAATTTTCCTGCAATTTAAAAAACATATGGCCACTTTGCATTAAAAATTGCACAGCCAGCTCTTACCTTTTCATGAATATGTTTTCTCCAAAGAACAGCTTTGATTGGAAATATTTTACTGTCAAATATTTTTTTCATTAACTACGTGTGTTTGACTCCATATGCAAGCTTCATGAAAGAAAGACCCACTGTTAATGTTGAGTTATTGCTAAACCTACAGGTGTACTCCCTCCTTTTTTACAAACGTTGTCAAGCCAATTTCAACTTAATGACTTATTCATAGTTGAATGGAACAGGAACTTTCGCATTTCCTTATAAAACTATCAGATTTTTTTTCTTTCCCCTGAGAAAGCTGATTTTCTGAAAAGAATATGAATTTTTTTCTTCAATTGGTAAAGGGTGTGTATCCCAGGGAACTGTTAGAACTTCAAAGCTATTTTAAAGAATGAAAATTATGTCATGCTTGGTGCTCACTGCCTGATACTATATGTCATCTGCTGCCTAAAAGATCTCCCATCCCAAAGAAGGAGAGCCAATTTTAGGCTACGTAAGGTATCAACAACACAGATGAGTTCTTGCTGCAAAGTTTTTTGTTCTCCTTTGATTGAAAAAACCAGAAGTTATCATTAGCTCAGGATCCCTAAGGTCTGCCAGAAATTGCATGTGACTTATAATTAACCAGCTCTCCGAGAGGAACCTTAAACCTTTCAGTATAACTGTACAAAAAGAAATTTATTACTCATTGAGGACTAGTCTTCCCTCAAGACATATGAAGGGGGAACAGGGACAATTAGAGAATGAGAATTACTTTGTTGCTTACCAAACAGCCTTATGCTGGGGATTCTTGAATTGGACACCAGGGAGTATCTAAACTTTACATGCTCTTCTGGACCTCAAGAGGGCCTGTTAAAACGGCACTGTAGTTCAGAAATGTCCAAGAGGGGGAAAAATACACTTGAGCTGCACGGAATGGAAACCCTAGTGGCTTTTAGTGATTGTTTAATGATAAACTTTGACTTAGTAGAATTAATAAGTTTTCTGAAAAAATAGTCTGTGATCATTGCAAGGTATGCTTAATGGTGTATTACTCATACCAAATGGAAATCTGAAGATTCATGGAGCCTATTGTCATATCAGATGGTAGTCAATTATCAGTATGACTCATGAAACCCTTCATTGTAAAAATCTCACACCAGATAACAATCACAGGGCTCAGACTAGTATCCCTTTGAACAAATATTCTACAGCAGGGTACATTAGGAAGACCTGACTGACAAGCTGAAGCTGTCTACCAAGTTGCAAAGACTTGCACTGACATATTTCTTCTCTAAGCCTAAAGCAACATTTAAAATACTAACATCCCATAGGGACATTGTCAAACTCTATGCACGTCCCACATCTGAATCTAGGACTAATTCAAAATCTCCCTGAGAACTCAGTAAAAGAGGAATCTCAGTGAAATTCAAGCTGCCATTTGCTGGGCTATCACTCAAAAAACATGATATTTCATCTCTCAGTTAGGGTTCATTCATCCCTTATATAATTAGTACTCTGCTTGTAAGGTCCTGTTATTCACCAAAGACCTCTGATTACAATTAAATTGAATATTCCAGTAAATTTGACAGCTTACAGGAGTACCGCTCTATTGAAACCAGTACAAATCCACTTAAGTAACTTGAGAAGGTATGGATACCACCCAAATGACGTTACTTTGATATGCTTTCACAGATGAAGGCTGGTGGTTTGATCTGTGAATCACACACAATACTTAATCCCTTATTTCAGCTACCACTTCTTCTTGTAGTCACCTGTGCACCATACACTGTATAATTTTACATCTTCTGGGTATTTGGAGTTCAACTGTTAAGCTTGAAAGAAGAACGTCTTCATCTTAACGGGGTTTGAGCCAGATGCCCAGGTCTACTCAGGGGCAAGAAACATGGCTCCTCTGCCAAAATCTGTCCATCTGGTAAACATACCCAGAACACATGTTGAACTCTGTATAAACTGTTCAGATAAGATATCAGTGGCATCCTTCCTGTTTCATTGGCTTCTTTTAAATTTGTTCACTTATTCAAAATAAGAATTGCATGAAATTAAAGGAAAATCTAATCAATTCCTTCCATAATATGAATTCAAATTCACATGTCTTCCCTGTTAGAAGAGTGGGCTAACTACCAAGCAACAGAGCATTATGGGGACATTTCTCCTGAAAAAAAAAAAAAAAAAAGGCCACATAGAAGCTAGAAGTATTCATACAGTAATAAATGAGAGACTGTGGTATCAAATATGCTTTGGAAAGATACAGTATTTAGCTCTCAAATGCTTATAAAACTATCTGCTAGTGTTTGGTAACAAACAGTAACCAGCTGAGATGTATTTTCTTCCCCTCTTTTGCAGATTTAAGGTTCTATTTTATACCAGAAACACATGCAAAGCCCAAGGTCAAATGAGGGGTTTATACGTCATGAGTTGCAGTACAGTCTGATACATCAAAGACATTTCTAGTAACCTTATTTCTTCTCCAAATTGTTTGAAACTTCATTTATCTTCACCATTCTCCTTACATATATACACACAGTAACAAATCAGTGCCCTCTGAGCAACTCCCCCTCCCAAGAGAAGCAAAGTTGGATCATGTTTTTCCATCCCTCATTATTATCTGTTATGATTAACTTCATCTTTATTATCAAGTTTATTTCCAAAACATAAACATCAAGAAGCTGATTATCTCCATTTGGAAGCAGAAAGATCAGGTGTCACAACAGGTTTGACCACAGAAAAACGCTTTAAGTTTCCTCACTCTCTAGTGGGCAGTGCAGCCACCTGCAATATGGGAGAAGCCCCCTAAAGCAGAGATCCTTCCTTACAGTTCTTTTTTTTTTTTTTTTTTTGAAAGTAATTGACATGAAGAGGAAGGAGCAAGGTAAGATTTCTAGATGTAAGGTTAAAGCTATTTTGTCATGCCATTTTACCCATACAAGTCAGGTCACTACCTGCCATGAAAGAAACACCAAACAAAAAGCCCTCAAATAAGTAATAACTGCATTTACTGACATTCTTTAAAACATTGCTATAAGCACATACTTAATTGCACATGTTTTAGAGAGGTGGAAAAACAGAGTCATTACTGGGACATCCACATACACGACAAGAAATTGAACAGAAGACAACGGAACCAAAACAATTTCCTTGGTGTCATAAACTTCTATTTTACTTCCATTTTACTCCCAAACCACCACTTGAGTGAACTTGGTTAACTTAGGTCACTTTATCATATCCTTCTAGAAATAATAATTATCACCAACTTGAAACAACTTCACAGTCCCATGAATCTGAGCCCATTCAAAGTTTGAAGAGCAACGGGAATATGATGTCATTACAGAACCTCCACTTCCATTACAACATAAGGAAAGCCAAATAATGTTTTTCCACCTGCTCAGCTAAATCTTCATGGTATTTAATTGATGCATAGAACTCAAGTCTTTTTGATATGATAGTGCCGAACTATTTGTGTCTCATCAAGTTTCATACCTCTTGGCTGGGTAACTCCTTTCACTGCTGACCTTCCATTGGTTCCCAAATTTAAAGGCAGATCTTATCTTACATATCCACTAAGCAGATGGAGATGAAAAATTAATTTTTTTAAAGGTAAAGATGGTAAAAAATACAAACTTTGTTGAGTATAGTAGGCTAATTTTGCAATTATTTCTGCTTGTTTCATTTCTTATTATTATGCTACTGCATGTCTCCTGTGCTACTCAGATTGTCTGGAAAGTATCTATACACACACTGATACTTCCTCCAAAACACTCGTGACAAAGAGTGGTGCAAAGCATCTTTCATTTCCCTGCTCATGCCAGCTAGGTTCTGCGAAGTGAGCTCTGTACGGAGAGTTTGATTTTAAACAAATGCTACATGCTGGAATTGCACACACAGGTTATATGACCACATGTGCAATACATCTCAAAGAAGAAATCTGGTACCTAGGGGGAAACATCTGACAAAGTGAACCTTCAGAAATAAAGCTCTTTCATGAACATGGTGTGTACAGCACTTGAACATCACAGCCATCCACTATCCCTTATTGCTTAAGATCCCATCGGCACATAAAGCACTTGTAGTAAATGAACATAGCTGGGAGACACACGGCAGAACTCTAAACATGCACATTTTGCTCTTGCTTACTTTGACGATCCAACTCCAGCAATAAGCAGCAAGATCCCAGCTGTATATTGTGCTGTCTTTCATCTGAATCCATTCTTTGCATTGACCAGTCACAACATTCTCACATGGCTTTCATGCATACTCAGATTTATATCTTGGGGAGGGGATGTTGCTTAAAAAATAACTACAGTTTTAATACACACGTCATTTGGCTTAATTTCCTGAGCAAACCTGTCATTAGATTTCCTGGTTGCACAGGAGACTTACATAAATGACACAAGGAAATTAAGCATTTGTTGGAGCACCAGCTGGGGCTTCCCCTCCTGCTTCTCTCCTCACACAGAATCCCTTTGGGGTCAAATTAGATGAAGGCTACATGAGCAGATAATCTTAGGTTTAAGAGAATCACCCCAGACTCAGGTAACCTGTACATTTAATCCAGTATGTCTTATTAACATCTGATGCAATGTGATCTAACGCTTCATTTCAGCTTCTCCAGTCACCCTCTGACTGTCATATCTGATGAGTTTTTTCTGTTCAGCTTATCTGTGGTAATGTCACAAAGGACACCACTGCTCCCCCAGCAAATGTCTGCTTGTGCTGCTGTGACCTTACTTACTTTACAGCCAGTTGTTTGCACATAGTGCTTCACAATCCTATGATTTCTGGCACAATGCATATTAGGAGCCTTTCTCAGCTGACTTTCAGAGAACTTGCCTGTCCTGCACTGGGAATGCCAGGGAGGGCTTTAGGGACAAACAGTGATGCTGTGACAAACCTGCCTCCAGCCTCAGTGTAGAATGACAGAGCTAACAGATCTCTGAAATCATCCATAGGTGACTCAAAGCAAAGGTAGGATTAGTAAGCAGAGCTGCACCTCACAGCTAGCATTTGAGGATTTTGCAGGCTTTATAGAAATGACCGAACGTGACTTTTGTAGAACAATGTATTACAAAAACAGCAGGAGAAAAGCAATGATATAGGCTTGATTAGAGTGGAAGAAACTCCCCTGTATTGTAGCGTAACTTCCATGGTCTCTTTTATTTCATTCATTGTCCTTAGAATTAAATGATACTCATTTGAAATTACTAGGTTCATGAAAAATAATGTAAAATTAAGGGGTATGTCAACTTAAAATACAGAGTTCTCTATCAGAGCAATTAGTTGGTGAAATTAGTCATTGTTTCATCAACTGAAAGCAAGAAAAGTATGCATTTTCAATTGAGAAAAAATGTCACCCATATCATTTAATTATTTTTCCAGCTAAGTCACTGGTATTTTCTTTACTGTTGTAAAGACAGGATTTTCACAGTATAGAATTAACTTGCACATATCACCTCCTCTGCTTCTCAGGCTGATTCCTTCTCTTTTTGTGTTGAATAAATAGCACTAAAATGCAGCAATTAAGAATAAAGACCACCCTCAGGCTATGCATGAGTGGTTCCAGATTTACCACCACATGAATAAAAGCAGAATTGGGTCTACCTTTCTAACCAGGTTCAGATTATTTCTTTTTCTTATTTTTCCTATGATTATCCTGGGGCCATAGTGAACTCAAATCCATGCTTTTCAATGCAAAAGTAAGAACAAATTGTTCTTTTTTTTCCCTAATACTTAAATTTAGGATGGTTTTTGTAATTCATTAGTTGCTAACTGCCCTAGATTCATATGGATTCAAAAACTTTTCGAAGACAAGGCTCTGCCATTGAGTACATCCATGAACTTAAGAATATGATCTGGCTTAATGCTCACAAGTTGTCACTCTGGAGTTAATTACCAGTGAGCATAGGTCATAGCTGCTTGAACGCACATAACTAGCACATTGTGTTACCCATGATCTTGTAATATTGACTGACTGAGACAGAGCTTCTTGACCCTTCTGTAGCCATTGTTAATGGAAATGAGATTTGAGTCTGTGAAATTGGAGCTGCAGCTTGTGCTTTAAAATTAAAACCACCATATTTAATCCTACAGCCAAAAATCCAGCTAGAGATGCTATTATAAGCTATAGCCCACTAAGAAATTACCCTTCATGTGCGAAACATGCTCAGTAATCTTCAAACAATGCATATTTTCATTTAAAAATACTTTAAGCCTAAAATAATTCATTTCAAATAACTAAACCCTAGAACAGTGGCTAAGAGAGCCCTGCTGCAGTCATTAGAAAGTGAGGCTAGTGACATTTCATACAAAGAGTCTTCATCCAAAAAGCAGGACTGCCTTTTCAATGCATCTGGCACTGAGTACTTCAAATCTGTGCTTCCAGTCCCTCAAGGATGTCTGTAGAAACCTTACCTCTTTGCCAGGGTCTGTCTGCAGTTTCAAGGACCATGAACATCTCTCAGACTGGAGAGCTCCAGAGCTTCATGAAAGATTCTTTTTTGCCAGAAACTGGGGAATAGAGAAAGAAGAAAAGGTTTCCATTGAACTTGTGGGAAAATAAAAAATTAACCACCACCCAAATACAGTTACTTGAAAACTCAGCTACTTGAAAAACATAGTCTTCATCAGTAAAATGTCCAGTGGGTAGGATGGACTAGGCAGCGATTCCTTTGGGAATCTTGTGACCAAGGTAGATACAGGGAAGGTGACCTAATGAGCTACCTGACAAGTGGTATGCTCCTGGCAGCCCTTAAAGCACCCACATAGCATTTCCAGCCTGAATCTTCATATGTGTGCCTCTAGGAGCCCAAATCTCACTGTGAATTTATAGGTTTCAGAAGTCTAAGGCATCATATTTTTGGTCACACTATGGATTCTTTAAAGCGAATACACATCAGCAAAGGGAATTCCATTCCTAGACTGCTTGAAGAGTCAGGACTCTTACTTCAAAATTAATTAGTGAACGTTAATTACTGAACAACAGCAATGAAACATTTAAGAGGAAAAGAAGTATCTAGTTAATACCGTTAGAAAATACATACCTGAGGAAAATATTTAATTGCCATTTTATTACTATTAAAGAAATGTATTAGTTACTAGATATTAATTACAGAAAGCACCATTTTTATCTGCTGGTGCTACCTGTAATTTAAACAACTATTTATCTATGTATTTATTTTTCAGTTTTAAGTGGGTGATTTCTCACTAAGAGTAGAATATGGTAAAAGCTTTATACACAGGGGGATTGATTGCTAATCTGGTTTAACCCCAGTCTTTGATATCAGGACAGAATTCTAATTTAGGATTTAAAAACTAGCTTTTTTATATGATAGTGGAAATTAGTTTCCATCATCCATGTAAACCAGTTCTCCTGTGATTGAAGACATAGGTACTGATTATCCAAGATATCCTGAATATTCAGTAGCTTCTTAAACAAACTGCATGGAAGTCAAAGATCAGCTCTGACTTCAGGTCTCTTGCCACTGATTTCTGCACCATTCAGAAGCTGGATCACCTCACCAACGGTGTCAGAAATTGTTTATCCCTTGTACAACCCACCCTTGAAATGATAACACTTCTTTGTCAGATTGTTGCAGTGACTGATTAGCATAAATCATAGCACTATTTCTGTGAGCAGTCAGTAGACTAAGAGAGTGATTCTTACTTTGTTTTGGTGTGTTTGTACTCAGTGAGGTGTTTTGATGATTCTGATAACTTGTTTAGCAATAAGAAAAATAGTAATCCTTCCTACCCAGAAGCTGTTTATATTGGACAAACTATACAGACAAGATGCATAATAGATGCATTTAGTGTCAGACTATCCAAAGCATTGGGAATAACAGTGAAATATAGTACAGACTGAGGAAAGAATGCCATTCCTCCATTTTCCAAAGGATATCTTATATCATCTTAAGTCTCATTCCATCCCTCCATCTGTTTAAATGTGTTATAAAGCAGCCTGATTTCTACTAAGTTTAATTACAGTTTTTATTTCACAGATCTTTACTCATGACTTATTTATCCAACTAGAATTTTCCCTGCTGCATCTTTGTGTCCATCTCCTCTCCAGCCATTGTAATTAAATTTAATAATAATTTAATAATGATTGGTTATAGAGGAGATGAAGACAGGAGTAAAATGACCTTCTCTTCTCCAGTTTGGACACCTCTCCTAACACATACAGTACTTCATACATCTTGGTGAGCACCCTCTGAAGTTCCTCCAGTTAGCTGATGTCTTTCCCATAGTGGGAAGACCCAAACTGGACACAGCACTACAGATGTAGTCTCAAACACACTGAATAGAGATGATCAATCATTCTCTTCTTCCCCCTGCCCGAGCTCTTCTTAATGCTGTTCAGTATGCAGTTAAAATTTCATCTCCCAAAGTAAGTCATGGTATATTCCATGCTAATCCCATTAAAATAGAAAAGAAAATTACCTAGGACTAGAGACTGAAAATATTACTGTAGCATCTTGCTTTTGCATGAAATTGGACCACAAAGTAGTAGAAAAACAAGGGATAATACAAGTATATTCATTTTCAGATCAGGAAATATCAATGCAAGTAAATTCAACCCCAGAGTGCAAAGGTGCAATCATCTGTGGTGGTTCACAGCTAGTACCTCACCACTATTACTGAAACAAATGTTCTTTATTTTTCCTCTCTATTTTCCTGGAGATGAAAATGTGATAACATTGAGGCCACTGAAAGAATGAGGACATCATGCTGTAGGTCAAGTCAAGTACATTATTANCAGTTTTTATTTCACAGATCTTTACTCATGACTTATTTATCCAACTAGAATTTTCCCTGCTGCATCTTTGTGTCCATCTCCTCTCCAGCCATTGTAATTAAATTTAATAATAATTTAATAATGATTGGTTATAGAGGAGATGAAGACAGGAGTAAAATGACCTTCTCTTCTCCAGTTTGGACACCTCTCCTAACACATACAGTACTTCATACATCTTGGTGAGCACCCTCTGAAGTTCCTCCAGTTAGCTGATGTCTTTCCCATAGTGGGAAGACCCAAACTGGACACAGCACTACAGATGTAGTCTCAAACACACTGAATAGAGATGATCAATCATTCTCTTCTTCCCCCTGCCCGAGCTCTTCTTAATGCTGTTCAGTATGCAGTTAAAATTTCATCTCCCAAAGTAAGTCATGGTATATTCCATGCTAATCCCATTAAAATAGAAAAGAAAATTACCTAGGACTAGAGACTGAAAATATTACTGTAGCATCTTGCTTTTGCATGAAATTGGACCACAAAGTAGTAGAAAAACAAGGGATAATACAAGTATATTCATTTTCAGATCAGGAAATATCAATGCAAGTAAATTCAACCCCAGAGTGCAAAGGTGCAATCATCTGTGGTGGTTCACAGCTAGTACCTCACCACTATTACTGAAACAAATGTTCTTTATTTTTCCTCTCTATTTTCCTGGAGATGAAAATGTGATAACATTGAGGCCACTGAAAGAATGAGGACATCATGCTGTAGGTCAAGTCAAGTACATTATTAATAAGGAAAAATGGTACCTACGTTCATCACTGGAAACATTTCTACAATAAATTTGAATTTAATTTTGCTTATATTGTAGAATCATACTATTACAGATTTATTATTAGATGGTATCTAGGATCACCTACTGTTACTTATCATACGATCTTTTTCTTTTTGGCACTATCAGCAAGATATTACTAAATGTAAACTGTCATGTAAGCATATTCTGTTTCAAAATCTCTGTACAGAAACACCTACCCTAGATCAATACAGGGCCAACACAAGTCTGACAGCACATATTTTCTAGGCTTCTGCATCTTACTCATTTGTGATATGCTTTCATTTTATCAGTTTAAAAAAAAAAAAAAGCACAACACTGTTTTTCGTTTCTAAGTATCCTGCCACACTTCATATCTGGGGTATTTCTAAGCTGAAGTATTTTCAGTGTTAACTTCCCTGCAGCCAGTCAAGGTATGCTAGAAAGCAAGGTAGTGGTCCCATTAACATATCACTGGCAGCAGACAGCTATTGGGATTTTTTGCTCTGAAATGTTTGGCATGTTTGCAGTAATACCAGTTTTTTCCACTGATAATGACACTAAGTCAGTTACAGTAGTTCCTCTATGTCTTTTCTGACTGTCTTTGAAATGCTGAGTAGAAAAATATTTCTTTGTCAAAAAGCAGAATTGCTGAGAATATTAAATCAGGAAAAGCCATAGAACAGAATATACATAAAGTCTTTGTATCTTCCATGATGCAAATTGCTTCTAGTTATACTGCTTAAAAACAGAGAAGTGTTTTGGATCAGCCCGTCATTTATTTCTTAATGAAGGAAAGTTGTATAGACTAGATTGTAATTTTTCAGATCTTTTTTTTTAGTATTATTTTTTCTTTATGAGAAGGAAAATAATCTGTGACATATATCCATCGTATATTTTTTCTTCAGGGAGCTGAATTCAGAAATAACAACTTCAGTCTGTGTATCCTAATGAAAACCTGCTGAGAATATTCTAATCAGGTAAATTCAGCTTCACCTAGCTTTAAGCACTTAAGTAAGACAACTAAGTGTTAAACACAGATGCCTGAAGCAATCAATGATAAGTAATAAGTATCTACCTCATTTAAAATATCACTTCATTTATATTGTGTCTTAAGTCCGATAAGTGAATCTGAATCATAAAAATCAGTACCTATAAGAAAGGTCAGGAAAATATTCAGGGATACAATCTTGAGGGGTCAATTCTTGACTGTGCTTCCAACCCCATAGCCCTGACAAAATCTCAGGACAAAAGAGTCCTGCTGGCTACCCCTCAAAGTTGGCTCGGATTCAGATTAAAATGAACATTATTTCATCAATGTGCATGAGAAGTTTTACCCGCTCCAAATAGGTAACACAGGATGTTGGTGAAATAACTTTAGAACTCAGCAGACAGAAATGCATTAGTTGTGACACTAAAAATATTACAGCAACAGCAAAACAATGAGATGTACTCCAGTCTTCACAGTTCCAAACACAGATTTATAGTTTTAGCAATGGCCCAGCTAACTTCTGAATGTCACACACATTAGTTGTAGACCAACTCTGGGAAAAACAGAGATCACAATTGGAAAAAACTATAGCATAGAGATATTAAAGTCAAGGTCTTCAAAATCATTGAACGGTTTTTGTCCCTTGTTTCTAGATTCAGTTTACTGGATTCAGTTGCCACAGTGGAAGCACCAAAAAAAAAAAAAAGTCTTAAAATTTGCTTTAAGGGTCTTTCCATGGCTATACAGGAAATCTTTAATGATCCCTAAAACAGAAAGCAAATCTCCTTCCTGCTCACCCACCAAAAACAGTCAGAACCTTTCTAAAAGTAGAGGAACTGACACTGCTGTATTTAGCTGTTTGGCACAACACAGCTATTCAGAAGGCTGGTTCTGAAGAGAACCTCAAATATTTTGTCTTTTACCTGTCCTTTAGTCACCTGAAAGTAATGTGAATTCTCAAAGGACAATTGCATTCTAAGTGTATCCTGTTCCCAGTCTGTTATGCACAGCTGCATAACATGCTTCTTTCTCCTCCATTCTTCTCAACCTTCAAGAGCCTCACAGGCATTTGATTTGGCGCTAAGTTCTGTGTTATGGCTATTTGACAACTTTGTCCATTCTTTCCCAAAGATTTGGCTTAACACTCCTCTATTATTGTCATCATTTTTCCCATTTATCAGCAACAGTGAGCCGAGATGGAAATACTGACTGGAAAGCTGGTAACTGGAAGATTGTTTTGCTTTCATTTCCTTACAATTTACGGCACACAAATGGGTTTTTGTCGTGTCTCTTTGTCTCCCTAGAATCTACTCTCAGAACAAGATATCAGAAACCAGACTGTGGGCTTAGATATTAAGGGTTGCATGCCAAGACCACTGTGCATTTTCATCAATGTTGGATTAAACTCCGAAGCATTACATTAGAACAAATATCTTTATTATTATTATCATTACTATTATTGTTTTTCAACTGTGTGTCACAGGAATCTCCCTTCCAATATTTCTCCAGACAATGGTCCCTAAAGCCATGTGCAGCTCTTGGGCCAGTTCTGTAGCAGTGGTTAACAACAAAGAAAACATTATCTTGACAAGAGGGATTTCCTGCCTTAATTCCTCGTGGGTTTTAGATAGGAAAGAAATTGTACAAAGGAAATAAATTCTTAAAGCACCTAGTAGGGTTCCCATTAAGAGTCATAGACCGTGCTATCTGTGAAATCTACAGGACAATTGAAATCAGGGATGTAATCACACTATTAGATACCTAAATGACTAGGATTTTTTCATCAATGGATTACACTTTTAGCTACATCATTGGAAGTCTGAGGTCACAGTGCTGTGTCCATACATAATAAATTTTCTTAAAGATCTTCCCCCTACAGCAAGTGCCATCAAACTCCGTCTGAAAGCACCACTGTGTGTTTCAGTTCTGCTGTCCTTTCCATTTGCCTGGATTTGTGTGACCAGAAGTACGTAATATTTAGACTGGAGGGACTGCATCATCACTGCAGGGAAAAGAAGCTAGCACCATGGCCAAATCCTATCAGGGCTCGCTGCCTAGGAGAATGATTTACTATTTGAAAAGAAGAGACATGAATAACAAAATAAAACTTTGCTGACAAACTGCTGGCTGCAGTTCCCAGAAACACATCTTCCACCTGGGTGTCCCCTTTTTCTTTTCATTTTATAGCTCCCAGGACACAAGATATGAAGAAACTCTTTAAATCTTTCCCAGTACTTTACTCAGGATGCATCTATACTGCAGTCTGCAGTGCTGTGTGAATACATTTGAGCTTGCTTTAAATGAACTGGGTTAGATCCTGAAACTCAGCCACCTTGCAGCTGCACAATGCCCAGTATGAGCTAATTCTCTCTACTTCTTGGAGTTACAGAGATTGATGCTAAGCAAACAAACACAGATCCCCTTCTCTGGTGAGGAGGATGACAGGAAGGAACAGAAATGGTGTGTTTTGCCCACACTGTCACACAGAAGTGGCGATGGGAACTGATTGAAGAATTTTTGAGAAGAAATCAGAACAACTAAAGGTTTGTTCTGGTCTGTGCCATGTCCATTGTTCTTCTAGTTTATACTTCTGTTTGAATGTTTCATTGTTTACAAAACAGCTGTTCCATTACCTGCACTGCTTTGTTTCTAAAAACTTACCTCACAGGAAAATTACAATCCTTCTAGTTGCACTGCAAGAGTGGATCTGCACAAAATACCACAGGGGGCTGAATGCTCTACTGCCTATCCTTCAGCCTCAGCTTATATCTCAGCCTGATTACTCTGCCTGTGCTTGCTTTTACAGGCTTTGACCCACAGACACTTAAATAAAGATTTACTGCATTTATACAGCTCAGTTTTACTAGCTCCATAACTGCAAGCAGCCTCAGTAGAAGCTGTCATAGCCCTGATACTTCCCAGTAGGAGCTTCATTCGGGTATTATATGCCAGCATGGAGATTTGAATGGCTGTCCAAATGTACACCAAAGCATTCTAAATTAAACAGTTAAAAATAATAATAATAAAAAATTAAAACAAATAAAATAATAAATAAAATAAAATCCAGACTGAGATCTTCAAATTCCATAGTTATTGGAAGGTAAGACACCTTCCCTTTAACCACATTGCTCTGTCAAACTGTTAGCTTTCTAAAATTAAGTACTTGAAATACTTAAGTGGTCATTTTCACTTCCCTGCAGGAAGGTTCAGCAATGACAATACATCTCAGATCGCACTGTCAGGCCTCTGCTAAAACAGTCTTTCCTTGTGTATGCTGAAATCTTTTTCTTTGTGTAGCTGTATTAGCATAAATATGAACGATTTTCTCATTGCAAACCAAAGTTGGTGTTGAAAATGTTTAAACATGGAAAAATAAGACGCCCTCTGCCTCAGGTAGAGGCTATGGTAAGAAATGAATTTTCATTGATTTGAAAAAAAACACAAGCAACCAGAAAAATTAATGGGACAGTGCTCCCAGGGTCATTTCTAAGTGCTACCACGACATTTTGATTAGTACTGAAACTTCAGACCTCACCACGTTGGGAAAAATTCATAATAATTAACCAAAATATCTGCTCCATGATACAAAATTGTCATCACATACACAAGATGAATCAGATGAGAGTTCTTACAGGGAAATGAGACTCCCATTTTACAAGACTAGAAGTACCAGGATCTTCGCAAGAGCAATGTGCCCAAACTACTAAAATGTATTGTCAGAAGGGAAGACAATGGTAAAAATGGGAATATGAACACAAACGCAACTGGATGGCTTTGGTCTACCTCATAATATATTTCTGTTATTCAGTAAATGACTGTCTAATCTAATTATGACTGATACTGCAATGAAGCCATCTAGAAATAGGAAGCAGAATTAAAGTAATCAACAGCTGAGATTTGGAAGGTCAGAAATACTTGTATTTCCTTTATTAATTTGTTCAGTACTCAGCAGTCATTATTCTAATTGATCAAAAGGCAACAAGTTCACTTGTTTACATTCTCTGTTTACAGTTATTTGGGGATAAACATGAAGCCCAAGGATCGAAAGTCATATAGATGTTCAGAGTAGGTACAATACTCTGGTAAACATATTAACTTCTTGATTTTTTTAAAGGTATAGAAAAGCCCCAGCCAACAGTCTTTTTCTATCATAAGGAAAAGTGGGTCAGCAAATACAAGCAGATCTGCAGTACAAGAATTTACTGCTATAACTGGTCTCTAACATACTGTAAAAATAAAATGAGAAATAAACATACAGAACAAACTGGAATTTTACAGTTCTTTCTACATATGTATAGAAAAACATAGTCAGCAAAAAACTGAAGTTAAAAGCAGTTTCAGGATAGGTGCTGGTTCCACAGTCCCCAAGCCAATTTTTGAAAAGTACATATTTTCTATTGCAAACATTTTTCCCTCCCTCATGGCTGCCTAAGATATCCGTACTAACAATGGTGTGCTGTCTGGAAAATTATACAAAGAATGTGGGAAACTGCATGAACACAATGTCAAATAGAAAGAGGAAACATTCTGAAAATGTGCAAAGGAATTATGTTTTTCCTACTATTACTTATACACTTGACAGATTAAACTTGAAGTGGGAAGATGGTTGCATGTTTCTACTGACAAACATGGATTCTGACAACTGAATTCATTTCTCTTGACTTCTTGGCTAACCCGAAGTTGGTTACTTTATTTCCCTGAACAATACATTGTTCCCTTCCCTTCTGGTTCATCTACTTAAACTGTAAATTCTTCAAGGCAGTGACTGTACAAAATATTTCCTTTCATTCTTTCTGTCTTTTTATTTATTTATTTATTTATTTTTAATTCAGTTGAAATAACAGAAGCTTGGCTAACTCCTCTTTTCCAGCTTACTGACTTGTGCTTGACTGCTAAGCCCTCCCTTACTAAAAACTGCAGACAGTGGAAGAGTGGAGGAGCATCCCATTCCTTTTCTATATGTGCCCCCAAGGTTAACCACCCTCATCACTGAGAATATGGAAACTTACATTCCTAAAATAAACCTGGAAAGAAACAATGGAAATTAACTGGTCCACCAGCCCTACTCCGAGCAGAGACAAACTCAAAGCTAGATCTGGTTTCCTTGTTTCTTTTCCAGTCATATACTGATTTTCTCAGATGATTTTATAATCTTTCTTCCTGTTTTTTGTTTTGTTTTGTTTTGTTTGTTTGTTTGCTTGCTTGTTTGTTTTTGTTGTTGTTTTCTTTCTGGAGGGGGTTCCTAAGTCTTATTTTGGCTTATTTTTTTTTTATTTTTATTTTTTTCCCAAATGTTTGGAGGTGATTTTAAAGTCAAATTACAGCTGATGATATGTTTGACACAGTTGAGTGTAAATTTCTCTCTTTTTCAATATATTTTTTTAGTTTTCTGTGTACAATTAATGAAAATTTCATATAAGAAAGAGTTTCCACATCCAGAGTGACCTCAAGATTCATCTTTACTTTCTTAGCCTTGTTTCTCATTTTTCATGCTTTTTAAATTAATCATGTTAATTTGTAAAAAGTCAATTGATATAAAGGTAATGGGGTTTTGAGAAAGCTGTTAACAGTAATTTACTTAATTAACAAATCATGTACAAAATCATGCTTGCTATAAACACTGCTGTGGAGCAAATGCAATCTATTAAGATTCATAGAAAGGCATTATGTTCTGCTCCATCAAAAATATTTAACTTCTGATGAGCAGGTTTTAGGTATGAAAGCTAGAAGAATGCATAGCCCCTTCTATGTCTATTAAATGCTGCTGCTTGTGTCCCATCTCACCAATTGCTGTCAGCTGCTGTGATCTGCAGTGAAGTCCTGATTCAAATGGAAGACAAGGCAGAAGAAAAACATACAGCACACCATGATCAGACCCTTCAGTCACAGAGAAGAAAAAAATATCTACACAACATTACAACCTATATAAAATAGATTTTTTTTCTTTCCCTTTCTTTTGCACATGGTTCAGTGAAACACCTTGCTACTGTCCTTTATGACATTAACTGGTCACTACATCGCAGTTGCCACTAGAGTTCTACAGAGATTTCAGATGTGGTTTGCCAGATTCAACTGTGGACTTCCAAGATCTCCATCTTTGTGGTAGCAGAGAATTCATTACTCAGTTTTGACCAACAGCAACAGACAGGATCATCTTTCACAGTGATATAAGCAATATGATATATTAAAATGTGAAAAGAGATTAATTGAATTGGTTTTCTGAAGGACACTTCAAAACAAAGACAGATGCCAGGAAAAACAGTTTTGTTTTGTGCACTGGTTGAAAATCAGCAGTTTCTACATATACAGTCCCTAACTAGCAATCTCAGACTTCACAAGACTTTCAGGAATATTGTCTTGTATTAATAAGCACTCCAGAGCAATTTCATTTAATTTCTTTAGACATAGTTTCCATCAGTTAGGGTGGCAATAGTTCCTAATTAGATGCATCAGGCACACAAGTTGCGATCATTTGCAAAAAGAATTTTGCCTTATCCAAGCCAGTCCATTTTCTCATTCATTTATAATCACCAAACAGAGCAGGAAACTATAGAAAAATTCTTCTCCACATCAACTTTGAGAAACAAAACCTTTCTGACACTAACTCAGCATCATTTCTTATATCCTATATAGCAAGCATTCAAGGTCATGGGCATGTTCCAGCAAAAGATTGCTGAGAAATACTCAGTTCACCAGTCTGAATACTCCTGAAAGCTATTGTTTCTTAAACTTCAGATCTAACAGGGACTTAGGATATTCTGAGTCCTGATTCCCCTTGAGATGAGCAAAAGACCACCCCTTCTCAATCTGAAGGATTTCTGTAAACACTGTATCAGTCATCATTAATCTGTTTTTTTGTGTGTGTGTGTCAGTCCCTCTGGTACAACATACTTGAAGCCAAGAGAGGATGAAGGTAGGGCTCTTGAAATCTGGGCCCCTTGCCTAGAAAAGCCATGGATGCAACAGAGCCAAAGTCATAATGTTGGACAAGGATTCACTACACATCTGGTTTCTGCCTGCCAGCCATCTGTTAAGTGGATTGGGTGTTGGCCGGAAAACCCCAGTTATCAGGAGAGACACAAAGAGCTGTGAACTGGGAAAAGACAAGAGAGGAGTGAAAACGCAATAAAAAAGGAAAAAGGTGAATGAGGGTAAGTTTGTGAAGAACACACTGACATTTTACCAGACCTTTAGTTGTCAAGTAGTATTGGGTGTAGTTAGGTGCAAAATTCTTCACTCAGGGAAAAGATAACCTTGAAAAAATGTATTAAAATCCTTGGAGATAGTGCTTGTAGAAACAGGAGAGACTGTGTGATAAAATGCGACCAGGAACACTAGTAACACATATTATTGCTTCAGACACTCTGCTAAATCATGTACAGCATTAACTTTAGATAAGTATTATAGGACCAAATCTTGTCCCATGTAGGAAAATACTATGGATATGTATGTGTTCCTGTGCGTGTGGATATATATGCAAAAATATTTCAATGAAAAATTATCTGATTGCATTAGACAAGGAAGTGGTTGCCTAAGATTAAAGGGATCTGAAATATAGCCATATTCCAGAGGAAAATGAATGTCAATATATAGGTTCTGCATGATGCGAGTACCACTGATTTTTGACAACAGTCTATGTATGAATGAGCTATAGCTAATAGCATAGGAAGGTATAGCACTCCCTCATGTACTTATTGCTTATTTGTTACTACAGTGTTACTGAGAGAAAGTTGTCTTCGGCTGTCAACTGCCATGAAACTCAATCACAGAGCTCTGTGTGCAAGGGCACAGTAAATGTCTGGTTAATGATTACAGTGTGTGTGTGTGAAAGCAATGCAAGACTGCCTAAAATTCAGATAAAATATTGAGAAATAGTGTTAATTTTCATTACTCACTGAATACTGCTCATAGGTTTTCCAGGCAGCAGAAACAACTGTAGATAAACTGTTTTCTTAAAACAGAGTCACAAAACAAACCTGAATTAATATTTGAATTAAATTCTGTCATGAAAGCCATGATGTCCATTCTTAATTTTTAAAAGTTGCTGCTAATGAAGATCAGTCATTATTCCTAAGTGAATAACTTTCATTACTTAAAAAAAAAAAAGATGTTTATTAATTAAAATGTATCTGATTTCCAGTCAAAAGTAATCGCACTTTTTGAAAACTGGAAAATGGTATTAATATATATGCATATGAGTATACTTACATAAACACATCTATGAGCTCACAATACTAATCATTCTCACTTTTTCTTGTAAGTCAAAACCTTTTACTATTTTTTAAACTTTACGTAAACAGGAAATACTACTGTGGAGGATGGTGGCCAATTTTTCTTTAACAATTAAATTATAAGAAAGAAACAGTAATTCATAATTTCAATGTAGCAATTTAGAATTGCTTTAGATTCCTGATTCATTGCGGAATATTTTATGGCCTTTTTTTAGATTTGGCATCATATTTTGTATGATTTGAGTTGCATCATGCACAGAAATTCCATTTTAGCATTTTGATCACTGTCTACAGGATAAAGAGCAAATATAAGGTCAGATTTTATGCACACATCATTTTGAGATAATATCTCTATTTGTCTTTCACAGTGCTTGTCCCAGTTTAGATTCTTAATCTAGAAGTGGACTCAAGGTATCAGAAGAACATAATTGCCTTGTTATTTAATTTGTTAATACTGCTCAGATGTCTACCTTATGTCCCTTTCTGAGTGAGGATGCTCAGTTTTGGTAGGGTGAGATGTGTAAAACAATTGTAAAAAAGTATCTTACATACACACAAAAAAAATTGCTCAAAGTCAGTGAAGTTAATACTTTCATTTTACTAACAAATTTATTCTCTGAAGTAAAAATATTAACATATACGTAGATCTGAACTTTATAAATGTAATCTCAGAGGATCTATTGTTTACATTTCTATTCAAGATTCTTTGCCTTATTAGGACATAAAGCCTTTGAATTTATCCTGATTACTTCTATCTGTTTCAGAAATACACTGATGAGCCAAACTGTGATACTCACAGTCATATTTGAATTTATCTTCTTCCCTATGAAACAAAAAAGTCATCTCTGCCAGACCATTCCCTGGTTTATTTTCTTTTCCAATCCAGGAAGCTATACCACCCTTTAATGGAATCTTGCACTTCACCATTGCCTTGACCACTCATCCCTTCTCCTTTCCCTCTTCATGGTTACCCAAAGCTGTTCACCCCCTTCCTGAGTATTATCCTTCCTCGTTATGCCAGATAGGAAAGAGCAGAATGAGTAGCTGGCTCTCACTTGCTCAGGACCTACATCTCAGTGTTATACAAACCTCATGTCCCTGGTAAATTTTCCCATATGTTCTCTGTGGATTCTCAATTTAGGCACATTTAGCACTTGATTAATTTATTAACAGGACAGAGTTATCTTATGACTCTGTATTAATGTACCCTAAGTAGGCGAAATATTAATAAACTTGAATCTGACAGTAAAACTTTAAGAGGCACAGTAGCAGCTGAATTATCCCTCCTTGAGAACCAATGCTATATAATGACTGAAAGTTACCATTAGTTTTACGTAAATGTAGGAGATATGAAGCTAAACTTCAAGCAATTTAATATTTTCTTGAGTGTTTTTAATTTAGTATTAACTAACTGATTAAACAAGGCCTTACAAGTACATCAATAGTCTGCAATTAACATACAGTTGGCGAATGTTTTGAAATAGAACTTTTGTCTCTCACATTCCAAGAAACGTAGACTCATAGAATGGTCTGAATTGAAAGGAATGTGAAAGATTATCTAGTTCCAACCACCCTGCCATGGACAGTGTTGCCAATCACTAGATTAGGTGCCAGATCAGGCTGCACAGGGCCCCATCCAATCCTTCCTTGCAAATCTCCAGGGATGTGGTATCCACATCTTCTCTGGGCAACTTCTGCCAGTGTCTCACCATCCTCTGAGTGAAAAAGTTCCCCCTAACATCTAATCTAAATCTCTCCTTCCATAGTTTAAAACATATGTAAATATTTCTTATACTTCCGCATTAAATATCTAGTAGGTGAAGTAACGAAACATTA
Organism: Odontophorus gujanensis; assembly: GCA_013399175.1. Lineage (NCBI taxonomy): Eukaryota > Metazoa > Chordata > Aves > Galliformes > Odontophoridae > Odontophorus > Odontophorus gujanensis. The sequence continues at coordinate 149,752 of VXAB01001708.1, forward strand.
TTATGAAATGAAGCGAAGATGGTTCAGAGAATTTTCCAGCAGCAGCAGTAGCCTCAGAATGACACCAAGAGTCAGAAATTAAAAGACAAAAAGAGAAGGCAGCCAAGGAACAAACTCACTTTAGCTTGTTTCCAGAAAAAAACTGCCTCAATTTTTTTCTTGGAGGCTCCAATGGGATGAGATCAAGGGGATCATCACTCAGAACTACTGAAACAGCCCCTTCAATTCCCTTCCCAGTAGCAGTCAAAGCCTGTTCCAAAACAAAGCTGTGCATGAATGGATACTGCTTCTCTGGTCTCAGTGCACCCTATTGCTTTTCTTCCATACTCTGAATCCCAAAGTGCTTCATGTCCTGCTTTTCAGTGTTGTGAGTCTGCTCCCATATTCTTTCCCATTGCCACTTTGAGAGCTAAGCAAGTTTTTCACCTCATCTCCCTCCAGCTGAGCAGCAGAGTTTTTTCTCTCCCTATCACTGCCTGCTGAGCCACTCATGTGAGTGCTCCTATCTCATCTTGAGCAAAAATAACTGAGGTTAGAAAGGACCAGCTACTTCAACTGACGTAGAAAATGTAGATCATTTTACTCAAGCAGGTGAAGAAGCAATTCTTACAAGCAACTGAGCTTGGTAGTCAGCAAAGACCTTTACCTCAGGTAGGCATGTAAAGTAATTCATAACTACATCTTCTGACAATGTCCCAGGCACACAACTCAGCAACAGCCAAACGAGGTAGAGGTATTTTAAGTTATGGTATGAGAACCAAAACCAACAAGTCCTGACAACATATCAGTTTCCTTTTTTAAACACCATATTCCTTCCCACAGAAGCCTTCTGCTTTGCCAAGGACACTTGGAATTTGCAGAAATATTACATTTCCGCTGGTTGGAATTCTTTAATCTGAAAACCTAGGTTTACATCAAAATGAATGGTTAAAAGTGGATAAAAGAGCCAAATGATGACTTTAATTTCACCTACTGTTCTTTCCCATCCCTCTCAGGAATCAGTGGAAATTCTTACATCACACCTCTTGTATCACACTCATTTCTTGCTTCTCAGTTTTCTGAAGTTAAAATGATGATGGAATGGTCTGGTATTTAAAGACTGTAAATCAGAGTCACAAAGAGCACTCAGTAAAACTAAGAGGGTTTTATCTGTTTTTTCCTTTGGATTAGAACCAGTTGGAAAATTATTTCTATTTAGAATCACAGAGCCATTAAGTTTGGAAAAGACCTTTAAGATCATCTAGCCCAACTGTCAACCTATTCTCACCATGCCCACTAACCATGTTACTCAGTGCCACTTCTATACTGTTGTAGAAAACATCCTCCTCTTACAGTTGGGAACTTGCAATTTGTTTTAAATTGTTTTGGGTCTTGATTTTACTTTTTAGTTCCCTTTAAAGAGAAAAAATAGAAATGAAACAATAAAACATTTTCAGTAAAAAAATTCATGTGTTCAGACTTTTAAAATATATTTTCTTCTTTTTCTCTCCGTTAAGGGAGCCGATCCCTCAGCACAGCAATGTTATACAGCATGAAGGTTAAATAGGGGCTGCACTGCAGTGTATTTAGTTGCTTGGAAGCATTCAGTCTCAACTTTAAAGTTATTTTAACAAGTTTTTTGCTTTTCATTCCTTTTGAACCTACAGCCTGTGACTATATAAACCATCACTCCAATTGCATAAAGTTATGTAGCGGAAAGAACTAAAATGAGTTCCACTCAAAATTTTAAAAGCTCTTATTGTCTCTGCATACGCTACTTAGCCTTGAGAAAAAAAAATCATCTATCAATATAAAAGTACCATGAAAGGCACAAAGCATTTCTTCTTTCTTTAGCTCTTAACATTGAGTTTCCACACTGAAATCTTATTGCTTTTCCAACGTGATAAATTTGAAGTAACTTCAATTGAAATATTGGGATTATTCTGGTGTAAAATCCGAGTTTGTAAAAGAGGAATCACAACTTCTATTATCTCACTGTAGAGTGAATTTCAAACATGGGTCTGTTGGATATAACAGTGCAAGGTCTCAATATATTTTTCTGTATTACAAATGGTAAAACATTAAATTTCCATTTTAGCTGAAAATATTATCTTCAGTTAGGCTTTCTCAGTTATTTGGTGTAAATCTGAAGCATAGTAAATATTGAAAATAACAACACTGAAATCAGTATGTCATGAAATCAATAGAATCACTCAAGATTTACCTTTGTCTAACAAGGCTCCCTCTGAGGTCTAGTTGTCTGTCTTTATACACAGAGCAGTTGTAACAGTAAGGCACTAGCATACATTACAAGTCAGATGCCTAGAGCTGCCTTATTGAAGAACAAGAATTCTATGCTTAGTAAGCTTTAAGAGAACGTTTTCTAGTTGTCATGCCTAATTCTACAGAATTATATTAATTATATCATTCATGGAAGTAAAAGTGCTTCATTATCAGTGATCATGTTCTTCCTACTCTGTAAACTCTCATACTAGCAGCTCCCAGGAGCATTACTCACAGAGCTGATATGATTTTGGAAACAAATTATCCAGCTGTTTTCTTGATCTAACCAAAAATCACAGATTTCTTCTAAAAGGAACAGAGCTAGCAGGGACATCTAGCCAGTTTGTGAAAAGCTCAAATTAATTTATCAGCTTTTTGCTTAGCTTTGTATTCTTTGTATTCCCTTGATATTCACCGAGCCTTACCAAAATCACATAGATTTGAAAGATGCATATAAACTAAGATTTGCAGCTAACCAGTTCAATAGGTATGATATTGGACAAGCAGGACTTAGCTGTCAATAACTGAGGATCTAACAGTAAAACTGTACTCTCACTGCTACAGCCTGCTTTTGCCACAAGGTATGGCTTTCTAACACTGGTACAAAACAGTTTCCTTGCTGGACAATTTGCTCTTCTAGTTCAAAACTACTCCTATGTCATGAAGTCTGGTTACAGCTACCAACCTGTAAGTAGTACTCAGAAAAGAGGAAACTGACAAACATATGGATACTGTAAAAAATATTACATTTAAATATTACCCTAATTATATTAAAATTAATAACACAAATGTCTTCAAAATATTTTATCCATATCATTTATAAGTTATTCAAGAATAACAGTTTCCCCAAGCATAGTCTCTACACATGATGGATCTTATCAATACTCATGCAAGGCATTCATCATCAGAGTATTTGGGTTTTGCCTGACTTGCCTTAGCCTTTATGTTAGCTTGACCAGTGGTCTTTGGCACTTGCTATTTCCTAGATAGGGACCATCAAAATATAAGGCACGTGAGTGCCTATATTTTTGGTGTTGTTTTTTTTTTCCTATTTTTTCACTGAATTTCTCTTTTTCCTCCGAGACACCCAAGGTGGTAACTATCCTTGTGTAATAAGGCAGATCAAATAAACCAATATGTAATGCTTTTTATTTCCTTATATGAAGCATGTACAGTGTGTAACAACTAGCAACATTTAGCCTAGATCCAGCATATACCTAGTTAGAGCAATCTTTTCACTGTTTTCTTCTTTCCCAGGCTCACAGAGTTTGGCACTGAGGCCTTTGGGAGTTTTACCCTTTCTTTTCTGCAGGCTGAAAACATGTTACAATCTTCACGCTGATAAATAAGACTAATATTAAATCTGACTTGAGACCAGTATTTTATCCCAAATCCAGTTACCAGAGAAACAAGAATAGCTTTAAAATGTTAAGCTAGTAGATATAACTCTTGCAACTTTGGACCGTATACAACAGATTCGCAAGTATGCAAAATGATTCATGGAAACAAGAAGGAGAAAATATAATTTTGAAAGTGAAGACGGATTTGAATATAGAAAATGTACAAAAAGAAATCTAAAGTATCTTTCCAAGCGACGCAGCATTACTCATTACAAAGTTGAGGATCTGACTCAGAGCCTCACACTGTACCTAATTTAACAGCATCTCAGAGCGCTCATATTGGTGTACTAGAAGGGTTTCATAGAGAGTATATATATTACTGTCTTAAATTTTTTCTTTTTTTTCTCTATTTGGGACCCAAAATGATTTATTTGCTACTAATTTCAAGAGATTAACAATGATCCAAGTATATATAAACCATGACTGTGAAAAACCAAAACATTCTTTTTTAAGCCATCCTTCACAGGCACTCAGGCTTCTGGAGAGGTCTTAAACAGCTTGCATTCTTTGCTTTCCATGTGGTCTCAGTGTAGAAGGTCATGCCCTCAGGGATCTTTTGCAGTGATCAAGTTGCATGTCACAAAGTTTATTTCACCTGTCTTGTTGCACAGAACCTTAGAGATTCTACTGGATTTTTATTGTGGTTTAACCCAGCAGGTGGCTAAGCACCACACAGTAATTTGCTCACTCCTCTCCCTTCCCAGTGGGATGGGGAAGAGAATTAAAAAACAAAAAATAGAATTCATGGGTTGAGACAAAACTATTTATGAAGACAGAGAAAAGGAAAAGGATAACAGTTATGACAGTGAAACTACGAAAATCAGTGTGCTATCAACACTGTTGATCAACACAGCATCATACTGTACACTGAAAAAACAATTCCATCCCAGCTGAAACTAAGACAAGTTTCTTGTTACCTTATCCTAGTAACCTCCAAAGACAAGGACCTGACCCTTCTAGAGATCTGTTAGCCCTTAAATGGACTAGGAGTAAGCCTATTTATAAATGTTGTCTTTACCAAAACTGTTAGTTGCTTTACAGCATCTATATAGTGTCACTCATATTTTAGTTAAACTGTTCTTTGCTCTATAGCATTCTACTACAGCCTCAAGTATTATAAAACATATTAAAAGTCTAGATATAAACCAGAGCAACTGAACCTGTATGGAACATCTTTAACTGTCTTTGGTTGCAACAGCTTGCCCCTTCCCTGTCCCAATCCATTTTAAAGCTAATCAGACAATGAAGCTAAAAGCAAACAATAAGTCTGAAAATTGTCCATACCATTTTTCTCATGGAGCATTACTCACTAGGTTTCTCATAGAAAATGTAATCTTAAAAAGAACAAGAAGTGCTGAAAGGAATCCTATGCCTAGGGAATTGGAAGCTACAAAGTTAAATGGATAGCCAGAGAGTTTAAGAACAGTTTATTAAACAAAAGAACCATTTTCACATAGTAAGCAAAGCAAAAGCAACCCACACCCAGTTTCTGCTGCCAAGAGTGAAAGGCCAAAGAGGTTGTTTCTGAGGTGTTACTTATATTGGATTTTAAAATGGTCTGAGGGGACAGAGGGTTAAGCTATCAATTATGTAACTGTAAACGAAGAACCTCTGGGAAGAGAAGCAGAAAATTGTACACTTAGAGAATGAGCAAGACATTTAGGAGAGGTTCAAGGTTAACTCCTTTTCTCCACTCCTCTGAATTCTGTTAGAGTTCACATCATGGTGATATGAACTCTAACAGGAAACATTTCTGTAGCAATAGGAAAACAATTCCTAAAATTGTGATTTGCTCAGCACCACAAGGGATGCAGCGGGAGCTATTACAGGATGAAGCAAGAGACGAGTACAGACTGTGCTGTAGGTACTGCAATACAGGCAGTACACACTTCCATTAAGGACACAGTAAGGCATGCTGTTGGTATTGCTGTTACTATCAGCCACTACCTTACTACCAGGACTGCTGGAAATGGGAAAAATTGCACAGCTAGCATGTAAATGGGAAATCTTGTAAGTGAAAGCAAAATTGGTCTGAGAGTGTGTCTGCAAATACAAGAGAAAAAAAAGAGTCTAGATATATGTCCATCCCTAACTCATACAAGTAAAGCAGAATTTGGCAACTGTTCCTTCTCGAAAGTTGAGGTGAATGCATAAGAAAAGTTTTTTCTTGTACTTATCACATGTCTGCTGAAATGTTTTCAGTTCTTATGGATACACAGGCAGGAAGCTTTGACATTAGTTGTAAGCCTTTCTCCTCCTCCATGTCCATTCTCTTTTCCTGACAGATCCATCTCTTCACCCTTAAGTCCCACATACTGGCCTAAGCATCTCAGTCACTTTCTTCAGGCTTTGCAGTTACATGAATCATGTTTCTGCACATGTGAAGCACTCCAGTTCAGCACAGACTGCAGCAAAGTGCCAGAGTAGCAGGCAGCTGACTAAGCAGGAGGATGTCTTACGTCCTTCCTGTCTTCCTTCCTTTCTTAGACAAGCTGCAGAGAAACAGCAGAGACCTTGTCCAATATTTCCATCAGGAATGTCTGAAGTAGCCTTATCCCACAGAGCTCAAAGCTCAAGAAAGTCCCTCAAAGGCATTCTATCAGCCTGTCCACTTGCTAGGATTCTCAGAGGATTTAGGAAGGTTCCTCCTTCCATCATTCCAATGCAGGGCAGCTGGCTCCCCAGTCAAGGTAGAGAAGTTGTGGGGCTCTGATACATATAAAGAGAGGAAAGGGTAGGGAGATATTTTCCCTGAGGATCTGGATTTGGGTTGAGGGGTTCAGATGCTAGACAGTAAGAAGGACAATAATCTGCAGTTCAGAAAATAATTTCATAGCCTGTAAAAGACGATCCAGCGTGACAATAAGGGAGACATGTCAGTTGCACCTCCCTTCAGTTGGAAGATACTCTCAGTGTGTTGGGGCTTTTGTTTGTTTTTAAAAAGTGTAGCATGGTGGGGAGGCACAAGTCATGGAAAGAAGGTAGTTGTCCCCTTGTACATTTTGTAAACTACTTAACTTTCTTCCAGTTTATGTCTCTGTAACAGTAGAGAAGGAAAATACCAGGCCTGATAGGCACAGCAACAGAAAACAATTGCTTCTAGAAACACTCAGGGGGAATCAAAGATCATAGGTTCAAAACAAATATATATAACAAATATATATTTTTCCTTCTAGTTGATTGATTTTTTTTTCTGTGTTGAAGAATCTATGGAGTAGAGAAGACAAGCATTTTTAATTGAAATCAATATGCTAGGACTTCGAGCCACATCGCCTGACCCAGAACTCTGTAAAGTCAATGGCAGTTGTTCCATTCCCTACAGTGGGCTTTGGATCAAATCCATGCAGCTTAAAGTGATGGCTTGCACTTTCAGATTCAGTCAATGAATGTAGTTTTTAAATGTATTTACTTGTTCTACCTCTTCAAAATAATATATATTCACCATAACATTGTGTAATTCATGGTTTAATTAGTACTAAGAACATGGTTCTCCATTCTTAGACTGAAGTTATTACTTTTTCATATTAAAAGATCTTATGTAATAAAAAGAAATATTATTAGTCAAAAAGAAATACCAACTTTGATTTCCGCTATCTACAATTATGCTTGTTCTCTTGAAAAGTTGTTTTGTTGAATATGTCTAATCATACTGAATCCTAGTTGTATCATTATAATTCAGTACTGACCATTGCATAAGGTATTCAAAGTAGATACATCCACAAACAGGTTCAGTACCCTAATCACTTAGACCAGAACATGCCATCACACACTAATTGGTTTTTCCTTCCCGCAGGGATGATTTATTCTTCAAATATTGGCAGAAAATAGATGTTGGATACATCAAAGTATTCACCTAGTCCCAGGAGCACTGGGAAGCACTACATGGTCTTGTAGCATAGACAAAGCCATAAAATTTCTTTGTTCTCAGGCTTGGATCAAAGCCTGTGATGCTACAGGCTGTAAAAAGACACAGTATCAGTCATTTCCTATGCCAAAGAGTTTTCAATTTAAACATAAGTGACCAAAACAGACATATGCAGCTAGTCCCAGGCATGCTGGCCAGAAAGCAGCAGATCCACAGCCAAACTACTGTGACTGTCACAAAACAGTTTTAAGTAGAGATCTGAAGGCAGATTATGCAGACAGCCTTTGGGAATCTCTCTTAACATCACGTTTACCTTACCACTGAGAAACTGGCCCATTGTGCTGAAAGGACAGGAATTGTTTATATTTTATCATGGTCTACTTTTCCCATGTAAAACAATTTTTAATAGTTCAGACAGCTTTTGCACTCACTAACAGAGAAGATAACAATGACTAATTGCAAGCAATAATAATTAATTAGAGTTTGTAGAAATAATGTCTTTGTTTGAATGGATGACTACAGTTAAGTGCCAAGAATTTGTCACCAACATTCAGGGCTGAATTGGTGACCTCTAAACCCTCCTCGCAAAAACAACAGAGTTGCCTTGTGCTCTATCTACCAAGAAAAGAATGGCTGAGCAAATGTTCTTATTCTACGTGGAAAGTGCACAGCAACAGGGCACTGGCAGTGGAGCTGGCTAAAATTAAATATGAAACATAATTTTTTTCAAATAGGATGATGGTAACAGAACTAGAAAAAGTTGGATCAGCTCCTCTTACTGCTACATCTGAAAACAAAACCAAAAAGTCCTTTTAATTCGAAATAGTACCTCTACTGTCATTGTAGAAGTAACTTCTCTCTTGATCCTCTCTGTATGGAAATTTTCCTCCTCACACACACGTTCAAGATATAGCCAGTAGCTGGATACTTTTTTGCAGGTGGTGACAATGATGCTCAGCTTTGATGGGGAATAAGGACAAGTAAATCATTCTTGAGTTATACAGAGCAGGCGTTTTATTGTGAATGTCTTCTAGACCGCAACGAGTGCTCTCACCAGCTGGAGGCATCGTTTTCAAGGGCTCTCAAAAGAAGAATTGGATTTAATCATCCATTTGCAGGGTGTCAGTGTGCAGCTGTCAGCTTAGTGCTAGCATGCTGCAGTGACCCATTGCCTCAGTCCACACATAAACACACAATATAAGTCAGACTGAAGCACGTAGAACTATGGAAAACTGACCAAACTATTCTTTCTGCTGTACAGCTGACAGAACTCACAAGTGGTCCTGTTTGGTTTTTGTTGTTGTTGTTTGTTTTGTTTTTTTGTATGTTGTTTTAGTTGTTGGTGTTTTTGTTTAATATTACTGTAATTCCTAAATGTTAAGAGATTAGGAATAATTAACTCTAACTCTTTGTTCTATTGGGTTCTCCTCTACAAGCTTTTACCATTTGGATTACACAAGCTTGTGCACCAATGATCAGAGTAACAAATCCACATTTCATAAGTATTTCAATTTCTGGGTTAGTTTTTATAAGAAATGTTTGAAAACTGAGATAAATCAACAATTGTCCCTAGATTACAAGCCCTCTTCCTGCTTTATAAAACAATCATTTATAAAAAACAACAAAAGCTATGTGCAAGGAATTAGCGTACACCTAAGAACAAAATGCTGTGGAGACAAACACCAAATGAAAATAACTGTTATTCCTATAAGAGGTGAAAACATAGCTGGAAAAGTAACTCTCTGTAATAGCTACTCTTCCCCTTTTAAGACCCACTAAATTAAGATAGAAACACATGTGACTAACAAGAGATACCTTTCCCACTAGAATGAAGAAGTTCATCTTCGTGCTACGAGGAGGAAATGATAATCAGTTTTCCTATGTGAAAAGTCTTCTTTTCACTGTCACCAAAGATATGATGTGAGCTTACACCAGTCATGAATTTGCCGCAGAAATTTGTTCTGTTCAGCATAATGTGTGCACTGGCTGTTGAAAGATACAGACCTAATGGTGTTTAAAGAAGCATCAGTTTTCAGCAAACACTAACCTGCTTTCAGTGATATTTTCTTACTCATCTGTACAGAAATACGGTAGTCAGCATTTCTTTTTTTCCCCCAGAATGCACAGGGTAGTCTCATTGAAGCCTGACCATAAAATGCTTGGAGAAACTGTTAACTGCTTATGATTGATTAACATCTAGCACAAAAATACAGGCAAAACATTTCCTTCTTCTCGGTGATGGAAGGCAATGTAGGTGATGATACTTTAAAACTGTTAGATAATTTTATATGGAAAAATAAGAAAATCCAACATTTTGCTCATCTCTACAGGAAACAAAGCAAAACAAAACAAATTGTAATGACACAGAGAATCACAGAATCATTAAGGTTGGAAAAGACCACTAAGATCATCTAGTCCAACTGTCAACCCATCTCTACCATGTCCACTAATGATCTCACTCAGTGTGATATGTACATATTTCATGAAAACCTCCTGGGATGGTAACTCCATCACGTCCCAAGGCAAATATAATGATATACTTTTAACTTCCCCAAGGAATCAGTGCTATTTCATTTTGTGGGTACTTTCTCTGTTTGTTTGTTTGTTTGTTTGTTCTAGAATTTCAATCATAAGGACATAGGAAGTATTCCCTAGGAAGCATTTTCTTTTAGTGAAAAGCCAGGAAATTGAACAATAAACTCAATCAGATATAGAGAAATTATTTATGTCTTGTTGAATGGAATAAAAACAACATGCTAATTGGACAAGTCTAATTCTAATGAAATTAACTGTTGGGTGAGAAAGATCAAGGCAAGATGCTCAGTCTTATTTTCAATAATTTGAACAGTACAAACTATAATGACATTGTATTTCTATGCACCCAGTAATAACAAACTACCACTGGACACTGCTACGAATATGGTACTGAAATGTGCTTACCCATGCCTCCTTGGGATCTATATAGTGCTCCTTCCTTAACAACATGTATAAAATAAGGGGTGTTGTATAAAGAAGTAATGTATGCTGCTGCTTATGCAAAGTGTTAAAACTCTTATTTATACAGGTTTTACTGATCTGCACTGCAAAACAAGTTTTACTTAAGGTCACCAGTTACATACCTTACATAGCTTTCAGGAGATGCAATAAAGGTAAACTTTTTACTTCTGAGGATAAACTACCTGATATAATACTCATTTTACACAACAATTTTCTCCTTTTTCTATTTTTATTTATTTTTTAAGAGCAGCCCTTCTCCTCTGCTTGCTTCATTCACTTAAACAGAACTAACATTTTAATCCATGAATGTATGACAGGACGTTGTCAATTATGAGACAGAAGGGAATAAATGACTGTCTTCAGAATGCTGAATTAAATAACAGTCTAGACTGTGTCAAAGTTCTTCAGAGTTTAGTGTGTGGAACAAAACAGTTTTCTGGTACATAAATGATAATAATGACTAGCACTTAGTACAGTGTTGGTCATTCATACACGATATATATTAGATGTGGCACTGAGATATAGGAAGGGGCATGGTGGTGGAGGGCTGATGGTTGGACCAGATGATCTTAGCAGTCTTTTCCAACCTTGATGATTCTATGACGTAAAGCAATTTGAATTCAGAAAAGCCAGGTGCCAGTGTGAGCAACATGTAGCAGTTTCCTCTGTTTGAACTAAGAGAATTGGAACTAAAGTTTTCTTTTACCTAAGTATCTATATCTGAGGTAAATTAGGTGGTTTGCTGTCATGGTTTTATGATT
>VXAB01001709.1:0-21987 GCA_013399175.1 Odontophorus gujanensis
ATCTCTAGAGGTCTCTTCCAACTTCCTTCAATTCTGCGATTCTGTGAATTAGATAGAGATGAGAAAGGGGAAGTTGGATCCTTCAAAATACAAACTGAAACTGCAGATCCTTGTGTAGCACACAGTATTGCTGCCAGGAAAATGAGGAGTGTGCAGAAAAGGCGTAGTGTAATTACAGTGTCTTTGTAGTCTCATTTTAAGACTATTATGTAAGGAATGGTATCTTAATTATTTTCATCTGCTAAGAATGCCTCCAATTTATCTGCAGCACCTAACAAGAAAGTGCTTAGTTGCACACAAAGCATAGGGAAGATACCCTTGCTGAATGTGGGATTTCCTGATAGAAAAAGCCTATGTATATATAGTATGTATTGGACAATATTTTCCTGTGTCTTCAATATCTATTAACTCTCAACAGCTCACACTTCTACTTTGTTTTGTTGAACCATTGAGTGACACACACAAGAACTTTACACAAAGACCAGAGTACTTGCCTTTCAGAGAAGGCATAGATATTACAGATACTGATGATACTATCTACACACAAGAAGTTATTGTAAATTACATATAAGCCCCATCATAAAAGGGAATTTTACCAAGAGAGACTACCTACAAATCCAGTAATCTGTGTGACAAATGTTGCAGTTGGAGATTTTAATTCCCTGCTCAAATCAGAAACAAAATGTAAATTATATTATCAAAATACAAGAATGAGATTAATGAAGTGCTTAATTCTGTCATTACACTTTTCAGAAAGCAAATTAACAATAAGTTTTCATTGTGATTCAGACTTTTTGAAAGTTACTAGAACTTTTCAAAACTACTATAGAACCAAAATAACAAGATGTTGCTCACGATAAAAAATAACAAGACATTCAATTCTGAAAAAAAAAAAAATCTGAAAACAATGTTTCTCAAAATTTATATCTTTCCCAGAAATATTTCATTTTTAACAGACAACATTTTACATAGAAATTATATTTTGGGAAAAATTAAATAGAAGAAAATATCTAAAGCATATCCAGATTGATACTAAGAAATGTGACTTTCTAGCTCTATTTGAAGATGAAGTGGTATTCCCTGTTGGATGAAGACTCAAAAAATGTTACATCCCAGTTTGAAGAACTATTTAAAATATTGAAGATCCCTGTACTTTGAAGGCTAAACTTGTATGTTGATCAATAAGGGTAAGCAACAGAATTTGAGAGAAATTGAAAACTATTTTGAGTGTTTTAACTAGAAAGCCAATAGTAATCTAGTTCTAGACAGATTACAGGTTTTATAGCATGGCACAGTTAAAGAAACTACTCCTCAAACAGTCTTCGTGATATCTGAAGACTTTAATTACTGTTAATAGCGATGGAAATGTTCAAAGAATAAATAAGTTTTCTTCTTAATCGCACACACAACAAAATCAAAGTTTAACACTGGAGTAACATAGCTACATCAGTGCAGAATGCATGAATCAACTGTGATCATCCAAATCAGAGCATCTTGTAGCCATTTCAACAAAACTTACTTTTTTCATTAAAGAACAGTCATTCTAAGTCTAATTATCTTTGACTTAGGTTAAAATACTACAGCAAAAGAGTACTGAAACATAATTCATTGTCAATTCATTTTCATCCTTGACTCATCCACAATAGATATATATCTAGTATTTTGGAATGCTGATTTCGGAAGGCACTGTGTATACATTTGTAAAACATTTTGGGAAAAAAAAAACAAACACAATTATAAAGACATGTTTTCTCTGGGTTTCTTAATTATTAATATTTCTGTGTATCAGCCAAGCTAAATTTGTCCCTTGATATTTCCAAGGATTTTAACACAGTTTAAACCATGATGAACTTGAAACACTTTTTTTCTTGTATGGATAAGGAATCATGTTTTAATGCCAAAGCTATATGTTATTATTACTGGGGGGAATAGATAGCAAAGCAAGCTGAAAGTTAACACCAATATTGTGGATTCATGTACAGTATAAGGGTTAAAGGGTGGTCAGTTTTCTCTGATAGAAATCCATGCTACATAAAATATGCAGGTAAGCATTTCACTAGATTTTTTTAAAAATTTGATTTCAGTTTCTAACTTCATATTTAATATCCTCCTAGCTATTAAGAGTTTTAAATAACTGGCCTTTATACGTATATTAGAATTGCGTACATATATTATAATAAGGTTAGGCACTTATTTAAAAATATTTTTTGTCTTTTATATTAATTTGATGCTTTTAAAAAAGCATAACATCTAAATAACATCTTTGCATGAAATAAAATGAAATAAGGCAAAATGCTATTTACAGATTGACTGGTAAAAATGGTGAGAGTGTCTTCTCAAGTCACAACTGAGTGTGGCGGAATGAAAATCCGAAGTTGTACATAATACTGAAAAACCAAGTAAATGTTGGCAGTACTTGAAGAGATATGGTTTATGTTAATAACTAGTAAAGAATGAAGTCCACATAAAAGCTTTGCTATTTTGTAGTATGAGAAGGAAATATTTTCATTAAAAGCTGCTTTCAGGAAGCTCTCTTCTCTGCAGCAGCATGCATTGGGTCCCCTCAGCCTGCGGTAACATCAGCCTACCAATTCCAACTCACATCACTCAATACGAGTATGACTTCTTCCACTTCCCTCACAGTGTCACTGCTGCTTTCCCATTAACTACCAAAATCCTCTCCACTACACCAGTGCCTGTGACCAGTTGAGACAAGGGCTGCCAGTGCCATTTTTCACCCAAGAGTGTGGAAAAAGTATCAGTGGCTGCAATTATGTGCCTGCATTCTCCTGTGGTCAGAGGAGCAGCACTATGAGGGGTTGGGAGTTGCTCAAATTTCTGTCCTCCACTGCTTCCCTCTTTGCTGAAACAAGCAGAATAGCACTGGGAGTTAAAGAGTTAATGCTCCAGTTCTGTGGACTGCTGAATTTCTAGGTACCTGGTTCTCAGAAGAGAAGAACTACATAACCCACAGGACTCCATTCCTGTTTTCCACTCAGAAGTTAAGATATAAAACTGCACACAAGTCCTGAGATTTCCTTGTTCTGCTGTTCATCTCAGCAGTGGAGGTTCCCTAGTCATCTCACCTTCAGCTTTAGTATAAGGTCTTCAGTTCCAGACACACTTGCTCATTTTATTTGATTAATCAGCTTCAATTCCAATTATATTGTATTATATTGTGTTATTTTGCATTCCAATATCTTATTTAGTAAATTAGTTCTTCCTCCTCAGATCATTGCCTCTGTTTTGTTTTTAGTCCCATCTCCCTACCTTTTCCCCTAATCCCCCTTCCCCAGGGCATGGGTCCATGGGTCCCCCACCTCATTAGTCGCAGAACCAGGTTGAAACAGCCCATAAACCTTTGGCAGACATAAAAGAATGGAGGAGGGAAGTCAGTCAAACATACCGTGTGCAGGTGGCAAGGTTTTGATAGCAGGGGGACTGCAGGAGACTCCATTGTGAGCAGAAACCAGTGGCTGCCACATGCCACATGATGCGGTTGAACCCATTAGTCAACCTGCCAACACTTTTGACTGAGCATATTTAAGAAAATCTGATATGCTGTCTGGTGTGTAAGGAGAGGGGAAGCACGCAAGAAGTAGCTGTGAACACCAAGGTGCAGAAGAAACAGGTGCTCCAGACAGTGGAGCAGATACCGGCCTGCAGCCTGTGAAGAGCCCTACGCCAGAGCAGATGAGTACTCCCTGAAGGAATTGTGGCTCCTGAATCATGTTTTTTGTCTTTCTTACCATCCAATTCTACCATAATTGGCATCAAATTAAATTTTCCCCCACTTGTCTGTTTTGTCCCAATGTTACCTCTGCTAAGGAGGCTCCCTGTCTTTATCTTCACCCATGAGCCTTTTTTCCAGCTTAATTTCATCCCCTGCCCTGTTGAAAGATGGGAAGTGAGAGAGCAGTCCCAATCAACACACCAAAATAGGATTAAATTATAAAAAAAAGTTAAAAAGGGAGAAAGCATAATGACATTTTTTATTAAAATCCTTTATTTAGAATATGAAAGCTAATAATTACTAAGTGCTTATGACAGCCACTATAATGTTTAATTTTAAGTAGAATTTAGCTGTAGAAATGTGTAAGCTTTCATGGAATTTTAAGTATTAAGCTGAAAGTCAGAAGTATATTCTTTTAATTAAGCTTCAGCTCTTAAACAAAAAAATAAAATCAAGTGCTTGGGCAGACAGAATGAATTATTTTAAAGAGTACTATAAACGTGACTCACATGGAACACTTGGATTTTATCAAAAATTTAGCCACTTAGAGAAGATTCGTTCATTAAACTATCTCTTGGACAACATTTTGTAAAGCATAAATAACTTGAGATAGAAGTGGAGGAGTTATCTTTAAGAAGTTAACAGTTCAGCTTTGCACAGCTGAAGAGTATTTTCTTGAACTTAAGATATTTCAGAAATACTACATATGTTATTACCTAAGGCTTTGGAGAAGTGCCCCATCTTACAGCTGTAGCAATCCAAATAAATGAATAATGAATCTGCCCCTTAACAATTAAATAAAATACATTTTAGGAATGAAACCACTAAAATAGTTTTTATCTTAGAAAAAAAATAAATTAATTTGCAATAGATCTCAGCAGTGCCCAGCAGTTGTAGCTTACATGAGAAAACTGCAGGCCATCCTCTTCAGTTTTCCCAACATTTGATTAGTCTTTGGAAAAGTCTTGGGTAGAGAATGTGATACATACAAGGTGTACTGCATGTGCTTGGCCTGACAGGATATAGAAAAGAGAATTGAAGCTTGCTTTCTAATGAAGAAAATCATTTTGCCTTCAGGAAAAACACATCCCTAAACAAAACATGGCTGCTGTTTCTGACTGCGGTGAAACTAGATAAAACTTTACAAGAAAGCCATCTGTTATTGTCAGCTGTTGGTCTATGGTTGTGGAGAATCATTTTTCCTTGGGTGGTTGTTTTTTTTTGTCACAGGCTTTTTGGGAAAGCTATATGTTGAGCATGGATTTCACATTCTGCAAAGAACTGGAATACTGAGACTAAAAGTAAATTAAGTGATTTACATTATGAACATACACATGCTTACAACTTGTACTGTACTTATAAGTCATTATAAATTAAATACCACCTAGAACCTTAATTATAGAATGTATAAATTTGAACAAATTAGTCTTACTTCTAGAAAAGCATAATCTATTCAAATTATGCAGTTGTACAGGTATCCATCATCTCTAAAGACTCAGAAATTGATTCAGGTACCTGTTAAATAGTAAACACAATTGGTAGCTTTCAGTGTTTCCCTTAATATTTTGAAATAAATCACTTGACCAAGAAAAAAAAAAAAATCAAAAGCAAGGCAAGGCTGTTAACACCTTGAGCTGCTCAGCAATTCTTTATCCTCTCTAAAGTTAGGATGCAACATGAGGTATAGTAAGATCATACTGTTCTCATATCACCCTTTTACTGATGCAAGAAGTGTGCCAAGCACATTCCAGAGTTGCCATCCAAAGTGAGACAAGGTCTTTAATACATGACATTTGGCTTTCTGCCTTTTTTTCCTATGCTTCCTGAATATCAGATGGACCTCACTGCCAGAAGTGTGTCTAAGGTGCTAGATCAAACAACACTCCCTTAGAAACTATGCATTGGCTGGTACAGGCCCTCTAAAACTATGAATGAAGAAGCCTCTTGTGGAGCAGAGGGGAATATTATTTGTAGTTCCAGATCTAAGCATTAATCACAACAAGGTCAGACACACAAGAAAACTCCATACATTTAAATGATTCAAAGCTATCAAACTGAACTTGTAATGCTATGTTTTTACTGCAGCTATCCACTCTTTCCCTCATATAGTTTGTCGCAGTTACAGGCATGTTTTATCTTTGGATACAAGCCCTTGCTGGTAGTAATGGGTTTTCCCCAGGTAATTGTACAACATCTTCCACTATGAATTTCTGATGCTGACTGGGCAGACAGTTTACCACCTATAAATATGTTTTGTACAGCACAACGGGATGCAAGACATTAAAATAAAAGCAGCAAACATCCTCCACAAACATGAATTCTCATTAAAGAATACCAAGTAATGTCTTTGCTTTAAAAATTCAGGTATTCACAGAACATAAAATTTTCTCACCAAATTTTCCCTTGGTTTAGGTGAAAACAAAACTTTTTTTCCTCCAAGTGTCCATTACAGTAGCGGTTTAAAACAAACATAGATGGAACTGTTTGAGTAACTGCAGCCAACCCTGCTTGCATTTCAGCATACATGAATACTGTACCTCATGCTTCAGAATGATACAGAAAGGGATCATCAGACACTTACGACGATTTGGTAACCTGGGAATATATAGAATCTCAAAAACATAATGCAAAGCATCTGTCAACACTGTACCTTTCACTTGAATACTGCTAGTGATAAGTACATTAATGTGTAACCAGAATTTATTCTCGATTCCTGGGGGGAAAAGGGGTTCATTTTGGATGCTGAAGGACTCTATGATTGAAGGGATTAGTAACCACAATTAAAAAAACCCAACAACAACAAAAACAGGAAAATAAAACAGTAGAAAGCAGTCCTTTTGAGTGTTCTGCCTGTCAGACAAGGTGAAAGAATGGTCTCAGCATCATTCACAGGGTGCAAGACCCCATACCACGAAATTGTTCACAGTAATTGAAAGTTTAACTAGTAGTCTCAGTAGAAAGGTCTTGCAATGGGAATACTACCAGGCCTGAAGCACAGCAGAGGCCTGAAGCTCATACAAATCCTGTCTTTACTGTGCCCTATTTGAGCTACGGATTTTATTCTCAAAGGCTGTTAATTTGGAATTTTCCATGAGCAGTAAAACTTAAAATTATTTCCTAGTGTCTTTTACCTATAAATCTAAAAATAAAAATTTGGAAGAAAAAAATCATTAAAATTTACTGCTGGCTTCTACTGTAAAAGGAAAGTGTAACCAACAGGGAGAGTGGGAGGAGGATGAGTAATACCGACACATCTTCTATATTTCAGCTCCTACATCCTCTCTTGTTTGCCTAGCTGTAGCATAAATTCAGGAATTTACTGTTTTCAAAGGTATATAACAAGTGTGTATATATACATATATATATCTATGGCACAGTATATGCCAACAACTGAATTGTGTGAGCAATATAAACAAATGGTCCCCAAATACAACCTGTCACACAGTCAGGAATGTGAATCCCAACATCAGATTGCAAGTCACAGAAGTGTCAATCATTTATCACATTAATTCAGAACAAGATTATTTGGTTATTCTAAATATTTTGTCCAAAAAAAGGATGGCTTGGGAGCCATGCCTACAGGAGCTGGCTATTGATTTCAGAATCCTTCTTCCTGGCCCTGCAGCAGGCTGCTGCACACACACATGCATTCTCAACATGGGCAGCTGCTGCTGCCCTGGGAAGCAGTGCCCCTCGCCACACAACAAACCACCCTCCACAGTGCTGCCATCCCAGTGAATGTGGGCCCACCAGAGTCAGAAGAGACAACTGCTACAGTTTGGTCTGGCTGCTGTGGGGCATAGAAAGGGAAAAAGAAATGAAAATGGAAAGGATGTTCTTTTAGGGATGGAAATCAAGAGACTACTTAGAAGCAGAAATGATGGGGACAAAGGGTACCACTGAGTTTCCCACTGGCAGCAGCAGCAAGCCCAGCTCTTGCCTGAGCAGCCAGGAAGGGAACAGATCAGGTCCTGTGGCATTTGTTTCCCCTTTCCAAGAAAAGGAGTTCAACAAAATGATTTGAAAGCTGTCCTCTGGATCACTTGATGGAATATAATAATTTTTATACACATATTGCAAAGCTATATCATGGCTTCTCTTTGGTGTGTTGCAGGTTTTCCCCCTGGGTCTTGTGAACACTGCTCTGATCAATACATTCAAAGAAAGTCATGTCCCCTAGAGAGAGGAACTTACAGCATCTGGCCTTTTTCACTGCTGAAAAAGACAAGTGGCCCACTCCAGGAGTGGGAAAGCCTCCTCTGGCCCCCTCCTTGAACAAGGAAAACTCTTGCCTCCAAAGATGTTTATTTATATAAACACAGCTCACACATGAGGGAAGTTCAAGAAAAAAAAACTTCTGAGAACAGAAGGCAAGTTACTTACCAGTTTTCATTAATCATTTTTTAGGTTTTTCTATATAAAGTAAATATCAAACACAATTGCATGATAAGCAATATTGTGACTTGGATAGTGCAAGATATTTTCTTTCTTCCTTGCCAGAAGGGCGCAGGTGGTACATTTATACCCCATGAAGCTGCTTATTATCTTTGAATGGTCACAGGAATTGTCCATAAATGACCTTCAGATACCATCATTAAAAAAAATTGAAAAGAAATAAGATCAGAGATTGATGAATTGAAACCAGCACACACAACAAACCATCCTTTTGCCTCTGTCCATCACCAATTTATGGACAACTTTCATTTTACTTTCTCTGTTGTATTTTATGCTGGATTAGTTCCAGTTTGTGGTGCAGTTTGTACTGCTGCACAGAAATGGAGAACGTTTAAATGACAGTGGTACATCAACAACCCATGACCCTCCAGCATTACAATCAAACAGGAGCTTGACTGAAGAGACCAACATCTATGTACCATATTTCAGTGAGCTTGATTGATAGCACAAAGTACATTACTTTCAGACCTCCACCAAGAATTCACTTCAAGAAACAATATGTTAGGATGGAGACAGACAGAATATAAACTCAGCAGCCCTTGAAGAAATATTAAGCAACGGTATGCCAGAAGCACTGGCTTAACAATGCTTCCAGTTGCTTGAGTCCATATCATGAAAATATCTAGTAGCCTTTGACAACATTAATCATGGAATGGTTTCTCAGTTTTTATAATGAACTCTAAGCCTATCAAAGCCTATGCAGTTAAGGTCTACATACTAAAATATAAGTTTCCAACTATTTTTTTTTCTTTTTTTTTATTTTTTACTTTTTTACCAAACCAGGACATATAGTATTTTCTTAATAGAATGTCTGTGGTTTAATGCACATCAGCATCCATTTTCACAAGGAATATGCATATGTATGCATGTGAAAGCATATCCTGTAGATTGATTTCAGCTTCAGACTGCTTTGTTTTAGGATAATAATCATAACTGCTATAACTGCAAGGACAAGAAATGTTCTATTAAAATAAATGCACTCTACTATAAATGCCAGTGCCACACCAGCAAGGTCTGCATAAAATACAAAACTGCTGACAGAAGGGTTAAGCAACCAAAATATATCAATGCTAAGTTTCAGCATAATTGTTTAAATGTCAGCTGAACCTTAGAGAACTACCTTTCCAAATCTTAAAACTAAATATGATTAATAGAAAAAAAAATGTTAAATATCAATCTCTAGACATAGCATAATGTTTTAAAAGGCTGATTTTAGAGATAATTAACTAAGGATCCATTTGAGAAAGGTTATAAGACTCAAGTAGCACAGTCAACATTTTGAATATTATTAATCCTAAGACTGTAAGCTATTTAAACATTTAGATCTCATTTAAATAACCTCTCCTATATGTGATTTGCCATATTAACAAGATGATTTGACAACAGTTTTGCACAACTGATGCAAATTAAATTGATGGGAGAAGAAACTTTACCATGTGATCGAAGCCAAAAATAATTAGAAAGAAAGCTTCCCCACATGCCTTAAAAGCCAGAGCTTGATATTTTCAGGGTGTCTCAGAAGCATGTAACAGCATTTCAGGCTCTTCAAAAAGATATTTACTGAATGTAATCTGTGCGTCTGCCAACATACATGCACAAGCATGTATATATAATCACATGAAAAAAGTTAAAAGCATTATCAGCTTAGAAAATTAATTATTGAAAATCAGATCTGTGCAATCTGAATTTAGTCCTCATGCTTACGAGGCTTCCTTTAACGGTATGATCACAGGCATTAAAAGCTAATGAGTCCCTTATCACCTCATTCAATGCACAGCATGGATAAAAATCATTTATGAAAAGCTATTCATTTTATTATGTTTATTTCTTTTCTATGTGTAGTTCCAGGTATTATTAGCGTCATATTCTTCAAATTGTTCTAAAGGCAGAAATATAATTCACAAACGTCTACTAGGTGACAGCTTTCCAAATACCAATTTATTTTCTCAGCTTTTCACTTCTCTAAAACAATTGAGATGTGTTTGATATTATACACATTTTTAAGATGGGTTACTTGATCAGAAGGAGTTTAAGGTCAAAAGTATCAATCAATTTTTCATGTCAACTTTGAAGACAGCTAGTAACTGATTTTTCAGCATTCTTAGTATTAGATAGCAGTTTTCATGTTTAAAGTACAGCTTCAATTTTAGCTCTGATTCCTAAACAGTTTTGCACATAAGACACTAGAGTAATGAAGATCCTTATAAGCAAGTGAGAAAAGTTGCACTGAAGTGATTTGACAACGTAAAACAATATTCCATGTCATAGACAGCAGTGAAGTTCAGTTCTACAAGGTTGGATCCAGACATATGGATAGTGAAGTCTTTCTTTCTTTTCCAACATCTCTCGCCTCCTTCCAAATGTCCTGTGATCATACATGCTCCCAGAATGTATCTTTCCCTCCTTCTTCTGATTAACACACTAAGATTAGATTCTGAGGAAAAAGCCAGATGAGATCATTTTTTGTTGGATCACCATATCTATGTGAGAGAAGCAAGTCAAGAATCTGGCCACTTAAAATCACTCTGCAGACTAGCAGCCCAGCATTTGCCCCTTCTTGCTCTCTGTCACCTCAGATATATATATCTTGTTATCACTAGCCCTGCCCCTCTGCATTGTCCACATACATAATATAGCAAGGCTCAGTCCACTTTGTCACCTAGCAGCACATCACAGAGTGCCATATGCCTGATACATGTGTCTAGTCAGAGGAAGAGGATATATTCAGATCATTTTGCTTTGTCAATTTTTTGGTCAATTTTTCTGCCAGAAACAGACAAATTATGCAATGCAATTTACAAAACAAGCTCAAAAAAAAACCAAACCAAAAAAATAGCCCAGGTATACCGAGGAAAATGAAAATCCCCAAGGCAAAGAGGATAAGAAGATGGGATAAAAGAGAAATAACAAATATCTGATGCTCCTAGAAACTTGCAATCAAGATAAAGTGCATAAAAATATTTGTCTTTTTTATGTCTGAAAGGTGTCACACAGTTGTGCTATACAAAAGGTCAGAAAGACCTCATTAATACATTATAGTAAATATACAGGAAACATGGAGTCTGAATTAAAGCTCTTGACATGGCGAATGTTGCAGTGTACATGGTGATGAATAGTGGTTAAACAAAGTTGCAGTGTAAGCTAATCAGCACACTCTTAATAGAAAAAAAGTTCTGTGATCTTCTCTTCTTGCAAATCATGAGAAAACAAGCGCAGAGTAGTTGAACCATGAAGCTTTCACTTGATTAATCAACAAGAGAAACAGCTTTCTTACTTAAATAAATTCTATATTCCTACAATTTGCTTACTCAAAGCTTCTAATCAGACAGTGAACTTAATTCAAACAAACTGTAAAGTTTTATTTCTTTATTTCTTTTTATTTTAAAATGAGATTGCAGAGAGCTCTAAGCCAGAATCAGAAGATTTGTGATTTTTGGTTGTTACACTCCAGAGGTACAGGTCAATCTCTTCAGTTCTTCTTATTTATTTCTTTGGTTGCCTTCCATGCAAGCATGAAAAGGTATCAGTGTAAGACAGAAAGGTTGAGGCTCACCCAAATGCAAAGCCCAGCTGCCTTTCAAGGAGATCATAAAAACAATGTGTCTTAGCCATTCCAGTCACCTGCAAAAGCGTGAACCTAAGATGCTTCATAACATTAAGTGCCCCTTTTCATCTGGTATAACACCAGATAAAAATACAGGATTCTGACTTAGTTCTCTCTGCACATACTGCATATAACAAGTAACTTAAGATTTGAAAATGGGAAGTTTCCAAGAGGAAAGTGAATAGGGAAGAAAGAACAAAGTATTCAAATACCAATGTAATAATATTTTTAACCATCTTAAAACCTGACAATCTAAGCAAAGCATAATTCTGAAGAATACATCTAAATATTGTGTTGCTTTTGCCTGAGACTGTGAAGATTTTTACTGTTTTATCTACTACTTGTTGCATCTTTTCCTCCAGAGACAATTCTGGAGAGGAAAGAGGTGGGAAAAAGTCACCTGAAGAGTCTGAAATGTCTACCACTACAAATGAACATCTAACTCCTTTAGGTGAGATTAGAAATCATGTGCTGTTTTCTTTGCTTATGAAACCATACAATGTGCCTGCTTTTGACTCCAGAAAGCCTAGAATATGTAGCATGATGCATAGTTAAGAAACAGCCATTATGAACTAAAGTGCCTGCACTTTCAAGAAGCATGATTTTATTGCCTTTTTGTCTGTGTAGTAAGATGAGTCCAAAACTCATGTGGATACAGAGACTAAGGAAGAAAAACTGCTTACCTTTAGAAGGCCTCTGGTAAACAGGGATCTCCAGTAAGATACCCATACCTCCACTGGCAGGCCATAAATGAAGTCTTGCACCTGAGCTCCCCTGGGTTGGCATTGTTTTCCCATCAGGTGCTCAATCACTGATTCAGGCCGTAACTTAGGATTTCCACTCTACTCCCAAATCTTAGCACTCTCTTAGTCTCTGCTGGAAAGCAGAATGTGTCCTGAAATACAAGATCAGTTGGTACCTATGATTGTTTTCCTTCTTCCTGAAGTTGCAATGGTGTTTTTCTTTTAGGGGTACAGATTTAGTTTTATTCAACTGTAGCTGCATGAAATAGGAGGGAATACTGTGAATGCTATTTAAAGCTAGAAAAGCATGTGAGAAATTCTTACTTTCACCATTCCACTACAGGGCCACTCTATCTGGGCACTTTGCCAATGTGCAGGGCTACACTTCTATGTGCCATAGTCTCGTATTTCAAACAGATTAGTAACCAGAATCAAAGCATCTGGTGTTGGCTATGCAGAACCACTTTTCATAATTAGTTTAATATTTTATAAGCACATATTTCATGTGCCCTAGCCCACTAATCCACTATTATACTCTGTGATGTTACTGATCTCTGTTCCTCATTCATCCATTTACTGTGAGTGAATGACACCAGTTTCATTTGTTAGTCTCCATAGCCTTTATCTGGAAGAGATTGGAGGAATGTAGACTGACCATGTGATATAATAAATCCATAGGGATTAGTGAAGATGTATATCATTTCCATGCTTGTGAGAGCACTGACACTGTGGTATTACTCATTGATAATGATCCGTCTTTCCAGCATCTGCACCTCATTTCTGTGGAATATTTCCCTATATCAACTTTTATCATTAACTAGAACAACTGACTTTCTTACTATTTACTCCTTTTACTTTCAAAGTTACAAATATTTTGGAGTCTGCTGAACAGACTTTTCTTCACCCAGCAGCTTCAGCATATTGACCGATATTCCTTTGGCTTTATGTCTGCCTGTATCACAGTTTTCATTTTACACTTGATGTGCTATGAGTATTCCTCTGCATATGTGGCCATGTGGGGTTTGATGATAGCACTTTACCAATTACTGCTCACAGCTGCAGATCTTTCCCAATGGCATTTTCTTGATGCGTAGCATTTTATGGTCTTTTTCAGAGCATGCCTCACCTCAGCTGTGTTGCAAACAAGTTACTGGAAGAACTAACTGTCATGACATCACAATTTTCGTTAATATTTCTGCAGATTTTTGCCAGTTTCATGAGTTTTTTTGTTTTGTTTTTAATAATCTACACCGATAGGAATATATGTCTTAAAAGGTCAAGAAGAGATATGAGAAAAATAGGAATTATCTGTAAGTAATGCCTATCTGATGAATTGGAATGACCTATGCAACATTTATGGTAAACCATCATTCACAGGGTCAGAAGAGCCTTAGCTTTTCAGAATTTACTACCCTGCTATTCTTACAGTTGTCTACAAGAATTCTAAAAAGATGCTAACTGAAGTGTATGGGGGAAAATCAGGCACTGGCCTTGACTGGTTTCTGCTGAAGAATTCAAATCATTTAAGGATCCTAAGGGCAGATCTTCAGAGCTTTTTGAAAATGTAGCACTCCTCAGCCTGATCCCAACCTGACTGCTCTCTCCACTCCCCTTTGCTCTGCTTTGCTGTAGAGACATTAGTCCTTTGACTCACTTCTGGACTAAATAGATATTTGACTCCTTAGCTTCTGAGCAGGTCTGTGGTAGCTGTTTTCATCCACTGCCTTACTGTGTAGCCAAAGATTTAATGCAAGGGACACACTATAGTTTGTCCCTGAATTTTCAGCCTACCTGTGAACATGGAAGGCAAAGCTATAACTTCGTATCTACATTTTGTCCTTCCACATATCAAACAACGTTCTTACATATTTATGTCTGGGAAGTCATGTTTTCTCACATCAGAGTAATGATATCTCTGTCTGTGCCTCAAAGCAACTTGTAGAGGCATGTGTAGAAGGGCTCTCAGAGTACACATGATGAAAGAGCAACAACAAAAGGCATCTGAATGGCCTGAATTTTCATAATGAAGCTGTTAAGAGTGCAAATTGTGATGTAATGCATAAATTCAGAAAGAAGAAAAGCCATAGTTAGAGAAAATATGGCTATGCAAAAATAAAATTGACAAGAAGTTTTATGCTGTCAGTTACAGAAGACCATTGACAGATTATATTATGGGAGAAAATGCTTCACTAATGCAGTTAATGTAGCATTATCCCAGATGTATCTAAATTGCTTCCATTATTCTACACTGCACAGCCTGAATGTTCTTATTTTGCCGTGTTCCTGTCTGAGTTTTTTTTAACTGGAAGACTGAGAGACCAAGAAACACAAATGAAATTCTCAAATACAAGTAGATGTTACACAAACAGGTGTTTCAGCCTTCTTTCTAACTAATAAATCAGAATATTTTTATATGGTCTCAATTTGAAGAATCGTTTAGACAGTTATTTGTAGTCCACTCAAGGTAACTGGTGGCTATCATTGTTCAGTACCTGAGTATTTCTAAGTATAAGATGTGCATTTTATAGTTGTGGGGAAAGTAAGGAGGCAAAGTGGAAGATATAGCAAGAGATACAGTGGACACCTTTGTCTAGGCTGTTTTTCCCACCAGCTTTTAGATTTCTCTTGGCATCTAAAACTCACACATCAATTCTGTGACCTGCTGTCCTTCAGGCTGTCTCTTGCTACAACATGCCTGCCAATATGTACCACTGGGTCAGCCATTTACTTTACAGTGTCAAAACTGGACCAGTCCCCTGCCTGTTACATTGAATTTCTTTGTCAGTGTAATTGAGACTATTTCTGATTTACTCAAACTCATTTGTTTGCAAAAGAGGGTGAATAGTGACGGCTGATTGTTTATATTTTTTTACTTGGAAAAATGTATTATAAAAAACAAAAAAAAATAAAAATTGAGGACTTTGAGGAGAAAAGCAAATACTAAAGAGAAAATACAGAAGTGAAAAAAAAAATATTTGTATGAACCTACTGTATTTAAGTCATGATTCAGTTTAAAAATAAAAAAGAATGATATATATCCAGTACTGCTACATATATGGCAATATCTCAAATTCCAAAGAGTCAAATATGTTCCTATGACAATATATGAAGAATCATAATACTATTAACCATAATCTTAATCCAGGTCAGACTAAAAATTTTTTAATTTAGCACTTCACTACCCATGGTCCAAAGATGAGAGCTTATACACCGCAAGAATATAAATCCTCTCTTTGGATATTTCAAAAGCAGATTTTCAAATATCTTCTACTTCACCTGCAAGGATAGCCTCAATTCATTTACCTCACTCATCTCTGTGAACTCATCAAAGTAAAACACAGGTAAATGGATGTCATGGTATCCCCTAATGACAGCTGAGTGAGGAAGAGTAATATGCCCTTTTAACCTTTATGTCCTGATACCTCTTATCTGCATTACGAATGACATAGTGGTTAGATATCCCTCCAGATAATAAACAAAATACCTTACCTTTCCTTATCATCCCACCCTATGATTTCCTCATTTTAAAATCTTCTTTCCCTGTAGAATCTTTGGCTCTCCCTTTCTTTTTCAGATATAACATTTACCAATAAAACCTCATAGTTTCTTTTATTTCTTTGGTCCCTTTGGTTTATTTCTCAGTAAATCAGCTATTGTTTGTGAGAACACAAGCTTTTCTCCAAGGTTTTTCTCAGTTTTCTACCTTTTAAACAAACTAGTTTCCAAATGCCATCAAAAGAGTTTCTTGCAGTTAAGAAGATAAGAAAATCCTCCTGATCCCAGAGAATCAGAGCCATAACATCATCAGAAAGGAATTAAAAAGATCCCACCACTTTTCAACATAACTACAGGGTGTAAGAGAACAGTTAAGGAAAAGGTCTCCCAAAAAGCCAGAGAGCGCTATGTAAATTAGATGAAGGGCAGCAAGAGGCCTCCTGTTCTAACTGCATTCCTTGTGTCTCAATGCTTCATGTCTTATTTATGTCCAACTATCTATGATTTCACTGGCTGGGTCACATTCCCTGTCCAAGAAAAATGAGAAGAGATTAAAGAGACAGGCTTTGTTAGTGGTGGGTGTCTTTCCATTCTAATTCAAGAAACAGAACTGGAACAAATCAAAATATTAATTCTTTTCTTAAAATCTGAAATATCTGTGATGTACTGTCAACAATTTATGGACCAGTTCAGCCCTGTTTCATGACTAATGGGGCGGGGCAAACCATGGACCCACACCCTGGGAATGAGACAAGGGGAAAAATGGAAAGGAGAGGGAGATGGGCCTGAAAACAAAACAGCGACAATGATCTGAGATGGAAAACTAATTTACTGAATGATATATTGGAATACAAGATAACACAATATAATACCATATAATTGGAATTGAGGTTAATAAATCAAATAAATTGAGAGTGTCCAAAAATCAAAGCCCTTATTCTAATGCTGAAGGTGAGATGGTTAAGGAGCACACAAGCACACACTGCCAAGAAGAACAGAAAGGGAAAAAGGAGCTGCCTTGTGACTTGTGAGCAGTTTTATCTTTCCCTCTGAATGGAAAATGGAAATTCCAAGTCCTCTGGGGTATGTAGTTCTTCTCTTTTGAGACAGGTATACCCAGAACAATTGATCCATGGAACTGGAGCATTAACTCTTTAACTCCCACTGTATTACAGGATGTTATGATGTAGAATACTGATAATAAAAAATCATAAAACCATTTCAGGCATTTAGGAAGGTGTCGTGTCAGTGCTGGATGGAAAGTTCTTTTAGAGCATCTGGTAGAAATGGAAGAAATTAAATGTTAGCATTGTCTCTTTGAAATGTGACTGTTCTGTTGTGGCCCGTAAACTATTTTTAGTCTGTGATCTAAAAAGCAAACTAACTCAGTTACTTAAAAATAGCATAACCAGCATCTTAAACCAAATGAAAAAAAGATTCTAAAAATACCATTAAAATAATGTACTTAGCATTAAAGTCCTATAAAGAAAGATTTCTTTATTCTGATATGTGCAATTAATTTATACTGTAAAGATATGTGCAATCAACATAAAATCTCTGTACTGATACAGTTTTATACAAATGGAGCACAATTCTATCAGAAAAGATTTCAACTTTCCACACTATGAACAGGTCATAGTAAAGATATGATTTTATGTCACTGAAAAATAATTCTAACTTTTAAATTTTGTCACTTTTCCTGTGGAGTGTTCAAGAATAATTCCAAACATATCTTTTTCACTTGTAGATCTTTACATATATTTAGCTAGAAAATCCCTGAACCCGTGTTACTAAACAAAGCAAATTAGTTCAGAAAATCATTCACAAACCTAGAGGACAAAAAGGCCTATAAAAATGAAATTGTTATAATGTCGCAGTCCTGAAAGCTGGTGGTCGTGTATTTAATGAAAGATTCATATATGTTTGCTAGTCTGAACTTGACTCACAGAATGTTTTGTTTGTTTGAAGGAGATTTATAAAGGTAGAATGAAGGACTATTAAGACTGGTATTTCTTTCTGTAGATGTCTAAGATCTATTTTAGAATTCACTATCAGTGTAGTATTTGCTCTTGTTCTTGGTCTGTTATGAAGGACTGCCTCTCTGAAGCCAGTAATGAAAACAGTGTCATCACTGGAAGAAGCATTTCACCAGTTTTGCTCCAAATGACAAAAGGTTNGAGGAGAGGAGTGGAGAGGAGAGGAGAGGAGAGGAAAAGGTCTAAAAAGTAGTCAAGAAAATCCTTCAGAAGAGCTTTAATTTCAAAAAAGAAGGATAAATAATCAGTAAGAATAGAAAAGGCAAAAAAAAATCATATTCATAGTCACACTTGATTAAAAGTCTGTTAACAAATTGGATGTTCAAAAAGTGTTCTTAAAACAGAAATTATGAACTGCACCCTCCATTCATATAGTTTAGAAGTTTATTTTATTTTTAGTTCAGTATTAATTTATGAAAACTTCTGAGTCAAGGTTTCTCTGAGGAAGATATTTTAGATTAGAAAGAAACTTTGATTTTCCAAATAGTTATTCCAGAAAGGGAGCAAAACAAGTGCTAAAATAACACAAGAAAATTTTATTAAAAAAGAAAAAAAAAAAGAATTCTAAAATATGCTAAGGCCAAGTTCAGCAAAATATGCTCGTACTATGCTTGGAATTATCTACAGGCAAAATGTTCGGCTGAATTGCTCTCCTTAANATGGAAAACTAATTTACTGAATGATATATTGGAATACAAGATAACACAATATAATACCATATAATTGGAATTGAGGTTAATAAATCAAATAAATTGAGAGTGTCCAAAAATCAAAGCCCTTATTCTAATGCTGAAGGTGAGATGGTTAAGGAGCACACAAGCACACACTGCCAAGAAGAACAGAAAGGGAAAAAGGAGCTGCCTTGTGACTTGTGAGCAGTTTTATCTTTCCCTCTGAATGGAAAATGGAAATTCCAAGTCCTCTGGGGTATGTAGTTCTTCTCTTTTGAGACAGGTATACCCAGAACAATTGATCCATGGAACTGGAGCATTAACTCTTTAACTCCCACTGTATTACAGGATGTTATGATGTAGAATACTGATAATAAAAAATCATAAAACCATTTCAGGCATTTAGGAAGGTGTCGTGTCAGTGCTGGATGGAAAGTTCTTTTAGAGCATCTGGTAGAAATGGAAGAAATTAAATGTTAGCATTGTCTCTTTGAAATGTGACTGTTCTGTTGTGGCCCGTAAACTATTTTTAGTCTGTGATCTAAAAAGCAAACTAACTCAGTTACTTAAAAATAGCATAACCAGCATCTTAAACCAAATGAAAAAAAGATTCTAAAAATACCATTAAAATAATGTACTTAGCATTAAAGTCCTATAAAGAAAGATTTCTTTATTCTGATATGTGCAATTAATTTATACTGTAAAGATATGTGCAATCAACATAAAATCTCTGTACTGATACAGTTTTATACAAATGGAGCACAATTCTATCAGAAAAGATTTCAACTTTCCACACTATGAACAGGTCATAGTAAAGATATGATTTTATGTCACTGAAAAATAATTCTAACTTTTAAATTTTGTCACTTTTCCTGTGGAGTGTTCAAGAATAATTCCAAACATATCTTTTTCACTTGTAGATCTTTACATATATTTAGCTAGAAAATCCCTGAACCCGTGTTACTAAACAAAGCAAATTAGTTCAGAAAATCATTCACAAACCTAGAGGACAAAAAGGCCTATAAAAATGAAATTGTTATAATGTTGCAGTCCTGAAAGCTGGTGGTCGTGTATTTAATGAAAGATTCATATATGTTTGCTAGTCTGAACTTGACTCACAGAATGTTTTGTTTGTTTGAAGGAGATTTATAAAGGTAGAATGAAGGACTATTAAGACTGGTATTTCTTTCTGTAGATGTCTAAGATCTATTTTAGAATTCACTATCAGTGTAGTATTTGCTCTTGTTCTTGGTCTGTTATGAAGGACTGCCTCTCTGAAGCCAGTAATGAAAACAGTGTCATCACTGGAAGAAGCATTTCACCAGTTTTGCTCCAAATGACAAAAGGTTTTTATCTGGAGGAGATTTTAAGGTGAGTTTTAAATGCATTGCATCAGAAAAGAGATCTATTAACAACCATATTCAAAGCTTACTGTCAATTAAACACACACACATTATAGACTAAATAAGATGCTGCATGTTTTCATCAGTATTCTGTATATATATTAGAAGTAATACAGTGTTATTACTAAAGTTACAGAAACTTCTGGATACTAAAGAAGTTAACAATCTTACAATCATCAAACAAAACTCATGGAGATTATTTAGTAGGAAGATACTTAAACTGAGCTTAGCTGAAAAATATATACTCTTCTTAATGTGCTAGTACACTCCATTAACATGACAGAACTAGATGAATAATGATTATGCTATTGATGAATAATAGAAATGTATAGATCATATATGTGTGAAAACAACTTTTAAAATACAAAATAAAATATAATAAAATATAANCAAGGTTTCTCTGAGGAAGATATTTTAGATTAGAAAGAAACTTTGATTTTCCAAATAGTTATTCCAGAAAGGGAGCAAAACAAGTGCTAAAATAACACAAGAAAATTTTATTAAAAAAGAAAAAAAAAAAGAATTCTAAAATATGCTAAGGCCAAGTTCAGCAAAATATGCTCGTACTATGCTTGGAATTATCTACAGGCAAAATGTTCGGCTGAATTGCTCTCCTTAAACTGAAAAATGACTTTGCATTTAAGAAAAAAAGAAGCCTAAAGAGGAGAATGAGAAAAAAATTCACAGATAGTACTAGAATAGTAACACATTTTGAATAGGACTGTCTCTTACGCTAGGAAACCTCTGCAGAGCTGTGGAGGGATAAAGAAGCTTTAGTTCTAATAAGGATAAAGCTTTTTAAGAAAAACTGATGGCTGAGAAAATGCAAGAAAGCTGTTTTACTCCCTGACTCTTCCCAAAAGCCAAGCAAAGGAAATAAGTCCTGATAAAGCATAATACTTAATAAGGGATGTTTACACACCAGGCAAGGGAGCATAGCTCATATCTCAGGTATGACAGATTCCCTAGTACATGTTCCTGTATTTTCTGCTCATCCTCTAAATGCTGCAGCTTTGTTGGGAACAATAGCATCAGGAAACTTTGCTGGCTCTAGCAAAACTTGACAAAAATATGAACGGTTTCAAACAGGATAGGTGACAAATTCATCAGGCAAGAAAAAAATAGGAACCAGGATTATCCAGCCGAAGTTTGGAGGCATTTTTATGATTCATAGATTCATAGATGNTCCCTAGTACATGTTCCTGTATTTTCTGCTCATCCTCTAAATGCTGCAGCTTTGTTGGGAACAATAGCATCAGGAAACTTTGCTGGCTCTAGCAAAACTTGACAAAAATATGAACGGTTTCAAACAGGATAGGTGACAAATTCATCAGGCAAGAAAAAAATAGGAACCAGGATTATCCAGCCGAAGTTTGGAGGCATTTTTATGATTCATAGATTCATAGATGCATTAGGTTGGAAAGGGCCTACAAGATCATCTAGTCCAACCATCCTCCTATCACCATCCCTACCCACTAAACTACTAAATCAAATCCCTTAGCACCTCATCTAAACGCTTCTTGAACAGCACTAGGGATGGTGCCTCAACCACCTCCCTAGGCAGGCCATTCCAGTGCCTGACCACTCCTTCAGAGAAAAAATTTCTCCTCAAATCTAATCTAAATCTTCCTTGGTGCAACTTGTGGCCATTCCCTCTCGTCCTGTCACTAGTAATCTGGGAGAAGAGGCTGACCCCCTCCGCACCACAACCCCCCTTCAGGAAGTGGTAGAGTGCAATAAGGTCCCCTCTGAGCCTCCTTTTCTCCAGACTAAACAATCCCAGCTCCCTCAGCCGCTCCTCATAAGACTTGTGCTCCAGACCCCTCACCAGTTTTGTTGCCCTTCTC